>JANAVB010005598.1:8077889-8095273 GCA_029216955.1 Iris pallida | reverse complement strand
AAACAAAGGAAGCAAGCCCGGCCCAACCATCCCCCAAATCCCAGACCCGCGAAAACCCCCCGACCCTGTTCTATAACAGAACACTTATATAAGCGAGAGAGAGGTTGAGAAAACTCTAACCCTAACTCGAACCCACCCCCCAAGATCTCCCTCGACCTCAGGAGCACCACCTGACCGTGCGCCACCGTACGAGTCGCCGGAGTCGGCCGGCCGTGCGCACGACTTGGGACAGCACACAACAGCAGCACAGTCGAGGGGCTGACTTCGTAGCGGTTTCCCCGCCACCCCGCTCCATCGTTTCCTGATCCACTTAATACGATACGTAGCTAATCTATATCTCTTAGAATCCCTTCAAATGGATTTAATTTTCTTGCACTAGGTTGTCCGAAAAATCGAACCAAAGTTCGGTAAAAGTCTGTTCAAAAATAGAACACGAAATAGTCCAAACCCCTGATTTGGAAGGCGACAAATCGCCAATCCTTTGACTATCTCAAAATTGTGTTTGAATAGATTTATAGACAACCTATAGGCCTTCACAAACATTTTTAAAGAAGCCAAAATCATCGACTACGTGTCGAAAAATTAAATCCCAAAATTGACCAAAAAACTGTTTAAAATATTAAAAATATAAAAAATTCCTTCGATACGACGTGCGTCCCGCCAATTCGGGCGACATGGTCGCGAACCGAAAGCATCAAAAGGTGCGTATCGGCTTCGTGGACGTGTGGGCTTTGACGTAATTCAAATTGGTCGCGTGTGCGCGACGAATTTGATGCATATCCGTCGAAATGCACCGTATCGGCCTTTGTGCAAATTTCCTAATTACTTTGTGCATGCTTGTCAGATCGAGACAAAACTTGCGCCAACAGGACCGTATCATTTTTCTGGTCCTGTATGCCAAGTTTGGTCTGATTCTGAGACAGTTGACCGGAGCACCATTTTGCGGGCCCTACGATCCGACTCAATGGGCGATTTTGTGCACGGCCCGCCGAAATCCAATATTGGACATACAGTTGGATTTGTATCAGAAAACCGAACCTGTAGACATAGTTTAACGACTTTAGAGACCATAGACCTTGGCACGCTTTTCGGTGTAAAACGGATCCAACGGCGGACACCATTTTGACCCGAAATTACTGTTTTGCCCCTGTGTCCAGAATTGGACTTAAGGACATGCAATTCTAGATAATTTGACTATTCTAAAAATGTTAGTAATATTTATTTCAGCATTCGGAGACTTTTGCATGTGTTGACTGTTGTGGCTCTCTGAGTGGTATAGTATTATCGGTTTCACCAGCACAGGACCTCAGGCGAGTACATCTCTGATAGTTTTCGTATTTTATTATCTCTATACTTCCTGTATTTAATAATGGTTTACATTTATATCACGTTGATTCTTGACACGCTTGTCACATGAGATAGTAGTTATGGATTCTTACATATTGTTCGTGACTAATATATTTTCATGTTCGTGACCTGTTTGAATCCATGGGTACTAGCCGGGCGGTAAAGTACATTAGTAGATATATAAACATGCCCAAAAATATCCCAAATGTCTATTCTTGCCTAATAGCAATCGCACAAGTCACGTGCGGGGTGCCGGATTTACCTCTTAGCCGTTTACATGTCGAAAGTGTATTTCAAATCACTTGTTAGATATAGTCTTGCTATATTACAGTTTTTTGTCATTGCTTATCTTGTGTACCATGTCTTCCTGCTTTTACTCGCATGATTCCTAGCATGATTTTCTGTTTATCCCTTATCATGTATCTCAGTATTATTACAGATTTATGGATTTCGTCATTTATTGATTTCGTTGTGAGAATGTACTCGTTCCATTCCTGACTGGAAACCAATATTTTTTAGGTTTAGCCGCGATTACTCTAAGCACTGGGAAGGCATAGGTATGCTAAGGTCAACCTAGATAGTTGAATTAGCTGTCTTTGCTATTTTGTGAGACATTATATTTTCTAGCAAATGTAAAGTTGTGAAACCTTGTAATTTGTAAAATTGATTTAGTAATGTAAATAAGCAATAAATGTATATTTGTGATTTTGAGCATCTTGGCCGTGATAGCATTCTACCGCCGACTCTGCAGGGTAGGTTGGCTTGGACACGCCTCGTATCCGAAAAGCGGGTGCGGGTCATGACAGTACCTTCGATCTACAATGTCGCAGCCTCCGCGGTAGCCAACGTCGCCCTCATCACGTACCGTCGTCTACCGCACCCTCGCTCGGCTCCGACCGAGCGAGCGTGCCACCATCGACCGTACCGGCGTGGACTCTGCCGCTCCCCCCGCCTCCACCAGAGAACAGCCATGCCACCGGCACGTGGATTGCACCGTCGCGTCTCCAAATTCTCCAGCATGAACCGCCCTTCCCGTGCCCCGCAGTACTACGGCCGCTGCTCCCTCCGCTGCGGCAGCGGACGCTGACCTCCAGGAAATGCCGCCGAAACCCTCTCTTGAGGTGAATCTCTCTCACCATCACTCTCCTTTCTTGTAGATGTAGCTGGCTTCTTCTTTTTATGTTTTGTATAAGTGTCTCTCGGGAGAAGGTGAGACCAAGTGTTGATTTCCTGTACTAACAGTAGATATCTAGATATTTTAAATATAGTTGTATGTTTTCTCCTTCCTTTTACATCAATCGTTATTATTATTACTATTATTATTATTATTATTATTATTATTATTATTATTCCTCTATTATTATTATAAATAGATTATGTTATTAGTTTTTGTTTACTGTACTAAAATTTAAAATTATTATGATTTTTATATATTCATGGTTATCAAAAATCTTTTCAAAATTTTCTTAGAAAATATATAAATATTATATTTGACATAGTCTAAATTTTAAAATATAGTTTAAAATCCTAAATAAAATTTCTAGATTATCCATAGTTTCCAAGAACTATTTTCTTATAAGAAGGAATATAGTTTTCTAATAATAAGATGATTTCTAAATGTTTGTCTAAATGGTTTTGCTAACAAAATATAGTTTCTTTATCTGTAAATTTTAATTTGACAAACTTAGTTTTTAGCCTAAAGATATCCTAAAATTTTAAAGTTTTTTTTCTAAAAACTATCTTAATTGCCAAAATATATTTTAGTGTTGTAAACATAATATATATAATTATTTCCACAAATTCTTCTCGACTACCACCATTAATCGTGACTAAATCGTGCCACCTATTTTCTTGTGGATTCGGACCCTTACTCATCGACCCTGGCTTTGGACTATCTGGGACATGAAAGAACATCGTACCACACCAGACGACACACCAGGCAAGATACCTTGCCATAATTTACTGTTTATAATTAGTCTGTATTTTATTTATAGCATATCACTATTCATTTATTTCCAGTTCTTCTAGCTATACCATTATTACAGTTTCCGATTTACTGCCTATACAGTGATATTAGCTTACTTTATTTATTATCATTTGATTGCTTATGGACTTAGAGTTAAGGGACTACTGTTTGTTGTGTATCGTATATACCTTGACACAGTTGTACCACGAGTATGTGTGAGATGAGTAACATGTAGAGGTCCTTGCGTATTGGCTGATCACCCGAGCGAATGCGTTAGGTCAAACTGCTAATAAAGGCATGTTAGAAGACTTAGCAGTTGGTAGAGGTACATAATCGTGGATGCGACTTGATAGGTGCATCGGGTAGGGAGAATATTTCCTTGTCGTATGGGCTTCTATTACACATTCTCTTTAACCCGAAAGCTCCGCTGGAGATACGGGTATGATTACCCCCTCAGGTTGGCCACTGTCATTTTTTAACGTCATGTGCTTAGGTCACTAGTGTCCAAGTGGGGACTATACCAGATCCTATTTACAGCCATGGCTCATGCGACGAAAAGTTTGTTCTTAACCGCATGTTCACTTTAGTATGGTTCGGTTACCTTATTGATGTCTTGTCACTTACTTTTATTTGTGGCATATTTTATATCCACTATTTATATGGCATGTTGTTTATTGTATCTTGTTACGTCCCTCTGAGGACCTGGTGAATTCTCCAGGTGTGTGTGCTTTTGTGATGTTCTCAGGTGCTCTAGCCAACATCATGTTGTCCTCTCTTCTTCGAGGATGATTACACTTGGATCGTCTTCCCATCGCTCGACAAAATTTCGTTATCATGTATTTCTCTCTTTTTCGTTGGTAGTAGATTTATCTCCGTCCAACAACTTGTAAATGATAATTCATGAGTTTATTGTAAAGTCTTTATTCCTTATTTGTGGATGTGATTAGTATCGTGGTTTACTATATTTTACAGCTTATGTATTCATACGATGGTTCCATATATTGGAGTATACCTCGTATGTATGCAGCTGACATGTTGACGTACTTAGTCCTAAGTATTTTGGGACTGGAGCGTTACATATTTTTGTGGTGGTCCATGCAAGTCTAGTTTATCACTTCGGTTACGTGATTGTACCAATGTGGACCTGTATATAGGAATAGAGTTTAGTATCTCATCTACAAGCTTGACCTCCTTCTTTGCTTTAAGTTTTGAACTCTCATTACTATCCTTGATTTGCATCCTTCTTGAACACTTTCTTCCGTGAATTCTTATTTTTTGTGCTTAGTAACAGCTAGGAAGATAACTACACTAGTATATGCTCATAGGTCAAACACATGACTAGAAGGATTACGTTGACAATTAGTATGCATTAAGGTCTAATTGAGTGATAAAGACAATTATTATTGTTTTTTTAAAATGTGATCTTAAGGATTAGTTAATTCAAAGTTCGGTAGTAGCATATTACCGTCTTCAAAGGATAGTTGGAATTTTATTTTGATAATACAAGGTGGTATACACAAGAGGATAGTTAGATTGAGAAAACAAATTTATTTGATTTTGAGTTTTGATTTTTGAAGGTCTTTGAAAATATTTTTGATTTATTAAGTTATAGCTATACATCTTTGGAGGGATATAAATTTTATTTGAAAAGGATCTTAAATTTTTAAATATTGAAGTATGATTTACGATTGACCAAACTTTGAGGATGATTGATAAAATTTTGTAAAATATTTTTTTTTGAATTAAATTGTGTCATATGATCTATGAATTATAAATTTATTTAGATTTTAAAGTTTCGATTATGGATATTAAAAATCTTGGTGAAAGAAAAAAAATTGAGTATGTAGATTGGATTGTGATATACTAAAAATTATCTCGAGATTTTAAGAATTTTGAAATTTCTAAAGTTATGACATTGATACGACCAGAGAAGGTGGTGCATTTGACATGATAAAGGCTATTGAAATTGATTAAAAGAATTTAAATTTTAAAAGTTATGATCATGTTTGACAGTTTTGGTAGATTATCTTGGGAACTGTATTGAGGAAACTTCTGAGGAACTCAAATTCATAGAATTAGAATCTATATTGATAGGCAACCAAGGTAGACAGAAGTATTCCATATTAATTGACATATCACTCATGACCATGATAGTAGTATATACTAAAGTGTAGTTAGTCATCTACCAACCCATTTGACTATATCTCAATCTTGACTTACTCTGCCATCCCTCAAACCTAATTATCTTTATTTCGAGCTTTAACTGGATCCTTTTGTGCATTAATTAGTACCACATGAAAACCCACTTTCTATTTTGATCATTTGGTGTCCCCTATCGTGACTTTGATATTTGGAGCACAACACTTGACTTTATCTTCCAACCAATTTCACATACAAGACATAAATGACTCCACCTTCATGTAGGTATATCATATCCCACTAAAACACGTTCCCTTGTATTATATTTTTATGATGCGACTTTCGAGTCAAAATGGCTAGCTATAAATCCTACCATAATACTATGGTTCTTTCTGACTTCGGTTAGAGATCAAATTTTGACTCAAGCTTTTCGACCGGATATATGATTGTGATATACTTAATTACTTATTATGCATAACTTTGTGTGTTAACTTGATTGCTTAACCTTTGTCATTTTATCTTCATGCCTTATCTTGATTTACTTACGCATAACACCCTTCTACTCTCCATGCAATATTAACAACCCTTACTTTTCTTTCTTCCAATTGAATTGCTTCACTCATATTTTATTCCTCTGTGGGTTATGCAATCTTGTTCCTTGTATGATTCCCTTATTCTAAGATGAAATTTGATCATGACATCCTATGGTTAGTAGAGGTTAGATTAGGAAACCCCTAGTAGAGAGTAATGGTATAGTTGAATAAGATGATTGAATATGCATAGGTAAAATCTTGAGGTAAAACCTATTAGGCGGAGTATATTTTATGATCAAATGAGAATAGATTTCTTGATCGACAAATTGGTACTTCGTGGTAATCTATTGTTAAGAAAATTTTGAGAGGATAGATAGGGTATTGGAAGTTATTAGATTTCAAAAAGGGTGTAAGTTATTAAAATTTTAATGATTAAGAATTTAACTAAATGATGATTGTAAATATAAAGGTCATATGATGGTGAGATAAATTTTACTCTCGACTGAATTGGGTGAAGAAATTTTTTGAAGGTAATTATGCAAGAGGGAACTAGCTCGAGAGAAAAATATTTAGAAGGAAGAGTATTACAGAATTATTAAATGGAAAGTTTGGACTTATCAAAGGTTTTACGATTACCACCGAATGCGACGGAGTTCGAGTTCACCAAGGAAGAAGGAGAAAGTATTGATGCACCCACATTAGGGACTCACATGATATTGCAGGAGACTGTAGGAACAATGGCACCTCTAGAGGGGGTGAATAGAGTGCAGCGGAGAATATTTAGCAATTAGGAAATTTAACTCTAAGCAGGTGAAGCAATATATATATGAAATGATTGCAAGTAAGTCAGTAAAATCAGGGCGAGAAAGTAATACGCAGAGAGACAGCAGATTTATACTGGTTTCCCTCTGTGAGGACTAGTCAAGTCACGAGTCTGAACCCTATGTTTGAATCCACTATTTGAAATAGAGATTACACCGCGTGTTTTGCTCCGAAGAACATGCCAAATTCTGTAAAACCCCTAATTTCTACTGCAATTTTTTTTAATAAATATGGTATTGATTTTTGTACTTCGTATTTATATGTCGCGTACGAGTTCGTGTTTCATAAATTTCTCGTCAAGTGCGAATAAGTGCGACGTACATATTTTTATAAAATATTTTAATTATATAGATGTAGAAAATATTTTAAAATAATAGAAGATGAAAATTTTATATTGCTTGAAGTTGTAAATACGTCGCGTCGAGGATTTCCAAACTTTATTTTTATTTAAAAAAGACCATTTTATTTTATGGTACAAGTATAACTAGTAATTTAGAAAAACTGTGTTTTATGTAAGTATTATTTTTGCATGCGAGTGTATATATATTTGTATTTTCAAAATTAATTATTATCATTAATATATTATTTTGAAAAACGTATATTAAATATGGGTTGATTTAATATGTAATTAATTATGGTGATTTAAGTTGGAAAAAATATTAAGTTATTTAAATATAGTTTAAATTAGAGGTAGAATCTATCTACATTGGATTATATTTGATTGAGTTACTTTTAAATCAATTTGAATTAAACAGTAGAAAATTCAAGGGGAATTAAAACTCTTCTTAGTCCTTATCTAGATAAGACTTTTGTAAACCCCCTGATTTTTCAAAATAAATATTTGTTGAATTTTTGGATTTTTTAAATAACTATTTATTGACTTATTATATAATTTGTATTATTTTACATATATTTAGTATAGTGCTCATCAGTGAATTTAGTATACAAATATATAAAACTATTTTTCTAGTACATTAAGGATCTAAACTATATTATACAATTTTCTAAAAATTTTAGGATTTATTTTATAACTTTTATTACTTTTTACATGTTACTTATATTGTATACTATTTACATAATATAGAATAAATGTCAATTTAGTATTAAATATTTCAGCTTGTATAAATGAGATTAGATAAAGGTTGTTTAAATAAATATTAACTCTATTTATTATCTATAGTAATTTTAAATATTGTTATAGATAATTTAGATAAATATGAACTATATTTTAAGTTAATCATAATCCTAAGTCTAATAGGAAAGCATCCTTATTTATATTATACCATAACAAAGTAGCTCCTATCAATTTAAATCCAATCCTATCTAATTTAGGAGATAAATCTGAAATAAATACCTATAAAAACCCAATACATCCCCCTTCTATCAGCCATAATTCGAAATTATTTTAGTCCAATAGAAACTCTAAAATTTGTCATTAGAATTCAGCCCCGCTTTTTAGCAGCAAGAACAACTTGGAACGACGATATCTCCTAGCTCCGAACTCCGGTTCGCCTCCAGTTTTTTTTAAAAGAAGCGTATCAAGGTAAGGTTTCCAAAACATATTTTAATAGACAAAATTCATTCTGTAAATTTTTGCAAAACTGTTTGAGTATCTAGTGTCGAAAAAATAAACGTACGTGTTTCGGTATTTTTGCGATTTCGGGAGATTCCGGAAACGAAAATGCGATCCATTTAGTTTTTCGGAAATCTGATACGAAAATCTATACCATATCCTAACTTCAGAATTTATTAAATAAATGTAATAGGTGCAGTATTAATTATAATTAGATAATAGACTATTTTCAGCATCCGAAGTTGTTCCTACACCTTCCTCTTTGTGCGCTATTGTTGATTCGTCGCCAGGACATCATCTTACCTCACTCGGACATCAGACAAGACACTTTGTCTTTACTGTTTAATTTCTTGCTCAATATCATGCATATTTTATTTCTTATAAGTTGTTCTTTCAAAACCATATGTAGTTGCAAATTACTATACTTTAGTTTTCTTTATGCATTTGGCCTATAGTTAAGGGACCACTTTTGTTTGTGCCGTATTCATTGGCCCGACACCTGTGTGCTACGATGTCATGTGTCTCATATAGATTCGGACTTGCGTACCGACCGTACATCGGTGCGTACAGGACGAGCGTTAGGATATAACTGCTAATATAATTACCTAGAAGACTTAGCGGTTATTAGAAATATCGTGGTGTAGATTCAGTACGAGTAGTGCATAGGGAGGGGAAAGACAGTTATTAGGCGCAGGGGCTTTCACACATTTAATTTTCTCTAGCTGCCATTAGTGACTCAGCCGAGAGCTAGTGTGCCGTGCATTTATTTACTTTTCTCTAGATGCCACTAGTGCCTCGGTTGAAACACAAATGTGCCATGCATTTACTTTTTTCTAGCTGCCGTTAGTGACTCACCCGAGAGACTAGTGTGTCGTGCATTTATTTATTTTTCTCTAGATGCCACTAGTACCTCGGTTGAACGCTAACGCGCCGTATTTCTACTCTCGAAAATCCTTGTGTGGAACGTTGTCTTCAAAATGCATTTTCACATAGAATGGTTAAGGACCTTTATCTGTTTAGTCATATATACTTTTCTGTTGAGCTTTTATTATTCAGTTTAGGACATGATATTATGTGTTTTGTTACGTCCCTCTGAGAACCTGGTTATCTCTCCAGGTGTGTGTTCATGTCTTCCGCAGGTATTCTAGCCGAGGTCGTGATCTTCTCCATTTATTCGAAGATGATGCGTCTTGGATCTATCTTGCTACCTTCGTCGATACTTTTGTATATCATGTAAATCTTCTTTTATTTTGTTGGTAGTGGATGTGTCTCCACCCAACATATTGTATCAAGACTATTCATTATATGATATCTTTATTTCCTTATTCTGTGGATGAGATTAGTTAGTGGTGGTTTACTGCATTTTACAGCTTATGTATACATACGAGGTTTCCATATATCGGAGTATACTTTGTATGTATGCAGCTGGCATGTCTACGTACTTAGTCCTAAATATTTTGGGACTGGACATTACATGTTTTTGTGGAGGCCCATGCAGGTCAAGTTTATCACTTCGGTTACGTTATTGTACCGATGTGAGCCTGTAGATAGGATTAGAGTTTAGGATCTCATCAATATATTTGACATTCTTTCTTGGCTCCAAACTTCGAACTCTCGTTTGCCTCCCTTGATTGCATCTTGTTTGACCCCTTCCTACCGTAAATCCTTACTTTCTCGTGCTTAATGTCGGTTAGGAAGATGACTACACTAGTATATGCTCATAGGTCAAACACGTGACTAGAATGATTACATTCACAATTAGTATCCATTGAGGTCTTATTTAAGATATAGAGGCATTTATTTTTCTAAAAGTATGATATTAAGGATTAGTTAATTCTAAGTTGGGTAGTAGCAATTTTACCAACTTTGAGGACAGAGAAAATTTTATCTTGAGACTACTAGGAGTATTCACCAAAGGATTGATAGAAGATTGAGTAAAATCTTTGATTTTGAAGATTTAGAAAATATTTATGATTTTCGGGTTATTGCTATTCATATCTTTTGAGGATATAAATTGATTTGAGGAAAATTTTAAATTTTGAACTGTGTCATACGATCTATGATTGATAAATTTATTTAGATTTTGAGTTTAATATTTCAATTGTGAAAAAAAATCTTCAAATTTTGTCGCATAATTCACGATTGATAAGATTATCTAAATCTTAGAGTTTAAAGTTTGGATTTATAATATTACTATTTTGTGGAATTTTTTAAGAGATATGATAAAGCTTATTTTGAGATTGATTAGAGGAATCTAAATTTTTTAAGTTATGATGGATGACCTCAACAGACTAGAGAATAAAAAAGTTTAGTTTGTGCATATTGGAGGGAATATATATATATATTTTTGTCATACTAAGGGTTATCTTAGGGTTATTAAAGACTTGAATTATTTTTATGATTATGCTTGAATATCGTAGTTTATGTCAAGCTTGGAAATACATATCGGGAACTCAAATTTTGGGATTAAATTTTATCTTGATAGAGAACCAAGAAGCAGAAAAGGTCACCTTAATGAGATAGAGGTACTCTACATTCCATCCATGACCAAGATAGTTGTATATACACAAGTATAGTTAGTCTTCGACCAAACCATGTGACTATATCTCAATTTTGACTTACTCGACCCTTCCTCAAATCCAGATCTTTTGTTGTGACCTTCTAACCGTTTGAAATTTGAGAAATGAATTAATCGTTCCTTAACTGTATCCACCTAGGAGACTATCTTCTCTCTAAAAACTGTGTCCCTAAATTATTTTACTAGATTGGTTAATTAATTTTATTTCATGCTTCAACTTGATCTTCTTTAATGTTTGTGCATTAGTTGTCACTTCATGAACTCCCACTTTCTATTTTAGATCTTTTTGTGTCCTTTACCGTGACTTTGATATTTGGAGTGTAATACTAGATGTTACCTTCCAACAAATTTTATATATAAGAGCTAGACGAGCTCACCTTCATGTAGGTATATCATATCCCACTCAAACACATCCCTTGGTACTTTATTTTTATGATATAACTTTCGGGTCAAAAAGACTAGACTATAACCTTTACCATGATACCGATATATTTTTCAACCAAGGATAGGGATTCAACCTCGACTCAATTCTTTCGATCCGATATGTGATTTTGTTCTACTTAATTCCACTTAACTTTGTGCTTTATCTTGATTACTTGACCCATTGTTCCATCACACTACTAGTTTAACTCTTGTAAGTTGGGTAGAATATCTCATGACCTAACAAACCTTTGTCCTTGTGACCCATATTGATAAGTTTACTTGGACTATAGAATTCAGAGGACCCTAACTTATCTAGTCAACCAAGCCATAGATAAGAAAACACTAGGACGACTGCATATGCCCAAACTTCGGGAAAGACTTAGATTTTAATGGATCTTGGACTATTTAATTTTCTTCATTAGTATTCCTTACTTATATTTTGACTATCTTATGATGCTAATTTAGCCTTAGTTTTGCAAGCTTATTCTTTTATCGAGCTTGTTCATGACATATGTGTTATTGGGGATGCCCACTAATACATTGTCCAATCAGAATCGGTGCATGATGATCTGATCAACCTAGTGCACTTTGGTTCACTTTGGTTCACATTGTCCAATACCGCTACTCAAAAATAATCCTCATGATAGACCTCTGTACTATACAGGGTATATCGGAGCGATTATGGTGGATCAGATGCACATCGATCCAGGTTCCTCCCTCAGCATCATTCCTAGAAGTTTGCTCCAAATTCTAGGAATCCCTACGCACAAGCTATCTGCAACCAATACAACTATCATGGCTTTCAACGCTGGAAGAAGCCACCCGCTGGACAAGATCCGTCTCAAGTGCTAGATTGGTGATATCTGAACGGAGGTTTCTTGCTATGTAATCGACGCCAATATATCCTACAACATCTTGTTGGGACGTCCGTGGATACACGAGAACATGATCATTCCTTCCACACTTCACCAGTGCTTCAAGTACGTTAACAGCGATGGCGTCGTGAAGACGGAGTTTGCCGATGTCGATCCTTTTAAAGGCATTGAAGCCTACTATGGAGATTCGGTACTTTACCAATCTCAGCCCTCCAAGGATGACGACAACGAAGCTGACGATGAAGCTGAAGCGAGTTCATCCGCCAGTGATGGTCCCCTGATTATCCGAGTCAAAGGACATACTACTCCAAAAAGTACTCCGAAGCCTCTCACAATCTGGGTGAAAAAGAAGAACCCTGATAAGGTCAAACCATTGACCATCACTCTCCGCAAGATACCTCGGGTGGAACCTACTGAAGTCCGTCCTTCCAATCCTGAAGAGTTACCCTATGTGGTAAACTTGGCCAAGACTGTGGCTCCTCTTCCAGATAATGATCCCCTCAATGAGTATATCAATACTCATAATAATGTACCTTCAGCGGATGATGTTATCCTTGAAGAAGAACTTACATATTTTCTTAGTAAAGGTTTATCTTTGAATTACTCCGATGACTACCAATCTGTAAACCAGTATGTAGATACGATATACGCTCTAGAGAAAGGCATAGGACCACACCTCTGCATGCCGGTCATGATGCCTCATCTACGGGAAAAAAAGTCTGGCCAGAAGATATCCACTACTTCATCGTTCCAGCTAGAAAGAAGGGGTGAAGAACTAATCATCTTCGGTCGAATAATTGGTGAAAGAAAGTTCGTTCTGGACTCTACTTCACCTAATCACATCACCGAAGCTAACTATGACTCTGGGAAAATACAAATTTTCCTATATAGTTGGCAGGCCAAGACTATCATCCAGAACATGGGATACGATATTAAAAGCGACCAGGAGCTAAACTACGGTCGGGGACGATGGTTGCCAATACGTCACTTTGCTCCTTCCGGCAAACCCGAGAACTATTATCAACAAAACGGTACTGGTTTGGGTTATGTCACTCATCCAACAACTCCTGAAAGATCAGACATCGAAGCAAATCGTTGTTCTCATTCTTCTGATTCCTGTCTCTGGGATTCAGACTCTAGCATTGGGGACATGTTTAAAGCAACTTTGTCCGTCAATATGGTGTCAGTTGACCAAATTGCAGACGATGTCCAATCAATCGAGCTTAAACATTGGGCTCAAAAGATGGATACTAGGTGGGAGTTACGTTTCGAACAACGTGAACCACCTACTGAAGATGAAGTCGTCCAAGTCAATTTAGGAGATGAATCATCTCTGAAACCAATTTTCATCAGCAAAAGTCTATCTGGCAATGAACGACAATCTCTTAGACAGCTTATAAGAGAATACATTGATGTCTTTGCATGGAGCTATAAGGATATGCCAGGCTTAGACCCTAAAGTCGCTATGCACCGCCTAAATATTTCATCCAAAGCTAAGCCAGTGAAGCAGCAACAACGACGATTCCGACCAGATATCATGGAGGCCATCGAGAATGAAGTCAAGAAGCTTATTGCTAGTGGATTCATTCGCGGAGAACAACACCCTGACTGGGTCGCTAACATTGTTCCAGTCATAAAAAGGAATGATAAAGTTTGAGTCTGTATCGATTACCGTGATTTGAACTCTGCATGCCCAAAAGATGAGTTTCCTCTACCGGTAAAGTTCGAACGGTAAAGTTCGAGCGGATGTCCTTCATGGATGGGTTCTCAGGCTACAACCAGATCAAGATGTTCCCCGATGATGAGAAGCACACATCTTTTTGAACACCGTTGGGGGTATATTGCTATACGGTAATGCCCTTCGGATTAAAAAATGCAGGGGCGACATACCAGCGAGCTATGAATATAATTTTTTGCGATCATTTACACAAAATAGTGGAATGCTACATAGATGATATCGCAGTTAAAAGTCGTCTCAAGAGAAACAACCTCCAAGACTTGAGAACGGTGTTCGAACTAAAACGTGCACACCAACTCAAGATGAATCCAACCAAGTCTTTTATGAGAGTCTCCAACTGCAAGTTCCTCCATTTCGTCATCACTTCAAAGGGTATACATCTTAAACCGAAGAAAGTGAAGGCTATCCTCGATATGTATCCCCCAAGAAACCTCAAAGAGCTACGCGGACTTCAAGAAAGGCTAGCCTACATCAGATGATTCATTTCGAACCTTATTGGAAGGTGTCAACCGTTTACTCAGCTCATGAAGAGAGGCGTATCTTTCATCTGGACTGAACAATATCAACGTACATTCGACGACATCAAGAAGTATCTCACAAGCCCCCCAGTATTGGTAGCTCCAATAATGGGGTAGCCCTTCTTACTATATGTCCGTGCTATGGACCATTCCTTTGGCGCCCTATTAGCTCAGAAGAACGAAGACGGCCATGAACAGGCAATCTACTACCTCATCCGCACAATGGTGGGTGCCGAGCACAGATACACACCTGTGGAAAAGGAATACCTTGTACTGGTATTTGCTATCCAGAAGACATGCCACTATGTGTCTGGGCAGACTATCCACATCATATCTAAAGTTAATCCTCTTAAAATACTCATGACTAAATTGGGTTCCCTCAATTCCCATTTAGCTACATGGGCAATGCTGTTGACTCCATTTGATATGTTATTCGTTCCTCAGAAGACAGTAAAAGACCAAACGTTATCTGATTTCCTAGCAGCTCATCAGGTGCTAGAATCTTCCAAACTCTACGACAAAATCCTCGATGATGTAGTGGAGTCTAACACCGCAACTGAAGAAATCCCCATCTGGCGAATGTTCTTTGACGGTGCATCAAGAACAGGACCTAAAGGAAATGTCGTAGCCAGAGTAGGCGTCGTGCTTGTGTCACCCGACCATCTGGTTATACATCGTACATATTCTCTCGTGGAACCCTGCACCAATAATGTGACTGAATGTAATACCCTATTAATCGGCCTACAACTGGCAAAACAACTGGGAGTTGACTATCTAGAAGCTTACGGCGATTCTAAGCTAATAGTTAGTCAGGTCCGAAGGAATTATGAAGTTCGTTACGAAGATCTCATCTCCTATCATAAAGCGACAATCGAGTTGGCATCTACTTTCGCTGGATTCTTCATCGAGCACGTGCCTCGACTACAGAATATAGAAGCAGATGCTTTAGCCGGTCTCGCTGCTTCCTTGACCATCCCTACCAATACTCAGCAGTCGATCACAGTGTCTGGTCGAGAACTATTCTGTGTAAAAGATGCCTTGTATATCTATCACAGTTATACAACAGAAACAAACGTTGATGTTAAAGACTGGAGATTTCCTTTCATAGACTACGCCATCTATGGAACCCTCCCTGAGGACCCAAAGGAAACAGTGTCTATCCAAAGGCGATCCCTCAGATTTTACTATGACACAGCTACCAAGATGCTGTACCGACGCTCTTACGACGAGCTACTATTACGATGTTTATTAGACACATAAGCCAAATATGCACTCCGGGAGGCTCACGACGGAGTTTGTGGTGCACATCAACCAGACCCTAAATTACAAGATCGCCTCAGACAAATGGGTTATTATTGGCCCACGATGATAGCAAATGCTGTTGAATATGCAAAGAAGTGTAGGGCTTGTCAGTTCCACGTCGACTTCATTCATCAACCTTCGGAGTTTATACACCCGACGATAGTATCTTGGCCTTTTGAAGCCTGGAATATGGACGTCATAGGCCCAATAAGCCTGCCATCTTCCAGAGGACATAAGTTTATCTTAGCCATAACCGATTACTTCTCCAAATGGGCGGAAGCTATACCGCTCGCCGAAGTGAAGGCGTCAAACGTGATCTGTTTCATCAAACATCACATTATCTACCGCTTTGGCCTACCTTACAGGATCATCCATGATAATGGTCCATAATTCACAAGCCATGTATTCTATCGGTTCTGCGATAGGAATCGAATCCAGAATGTAGCCTCTAGTACCTACAATCCAGCGACTAATGGGTTAGCAGAAGCCTTCAATAAAACCATCATTAAACTTCTCAAGAAGTTCGTGTCTTCAAACAAGCACGATTGGAATGAGAAGCTCGGTGAATGTCTATGGGCCTATCGTACAACGGTCCGGACTCCAACAGGCAGTACGCCATTCTCTCTGGTTTATGGAAGCAAAGCAGTTCTTTTCCTAGAAATCCAGATTCCTTCTCTTCGAGTAGCCTTAGCCAGTGATTTGACTGTCGAAGAAAGCTACCGTCTGTGACTACAGTAGCTCGAAACGCTAGACAAAAAATGCTTGTTAGTTCAGCAGCACATTGAGCTATACCAAGCACGCCTTTCCAGAGCCTTCAATAAAAAGGTGAAGAAAAGAATCTTCCAAGTTGGTGATCTAGTCTTAGCAGTGAGGAGGCCAATGGTCATGATTGTTTGCAAAAACAAAAATTTGTTTTATTCCAAACTTGTAAAAGAGTACAAAGTATAATGAATTCTGGAGAAGTACAACTTTAGGAATCTGATCAGGAGACGATCACTTTATCCCTTGGACTATGTGAACTTGAAGACTGTAGCCTCTAGAGAACGCAGCAACAATTTTGTAAGAATTCATGATCTCTGTCTGTCTGTCCGATGATGATTGGAAACTCTATTTATAGAGTTCAGGAAATAACTGTTTTAGCAGTTATTCTGATGTGCGCGAGGCTGGATTACGCCATACTGGATTGTGCTAATCTCCTGTTACGCCAACTTTCATTCAGTTGTCAATCATGTACTAACTGTATTTAGACGCGTGGCATCATATGATTGTGATGCGCGTGGTCGTGTACAGGATAGTAGACACGTCTTGAGAGATTAGTGGCATGTGTGCCACGTCATCCTACTTTAGAATGTAAGTTGTCTCAACTTTATCAGGTTACGCGAGCTTCAGTCAACAAGTCAAACTGCGCTTGATTTGAGCTGGGCCTACACACGTGGCAGCTTCTGAGCAAAATTCGTTCAGGTTGCGCCCAGGAGCAACTAAGGATTTTATTTATGTTGCACATGGGCGCAACTCACGAAGTGTACAGGATAGCTGTCCACCAACTTCTCTTGAGCGGCACAATTCACGG
>JANAVB010005598.1:8032889-8072889 GCA_029216955.1 Iris pallida | reverse complement strand
TGTCTTGCTTGGATCCACTCTACCAGTCGGGGGAGGAGGAGTATTAGTGTAGATATGTGGTCAAGCCTATTGTGCGTCTATTGTGCATAGATTGATTGTAAGTGTTGATCATACACCCCACATATGGTTAGCCAGGCCTGTTACTATTGTGCAATATCCCAAGCCGGCCACATATTGTAGCTAGTACTCACACACCTAGATAGATAATTCTTGATTCTTGTACATGCCATGATCAGTTTACTTGTCTTGTTCTAGCTCTAGATTTACAGCTCACCTTGCCATGATACTCACATGTATATTCTATGATTTCTTGTATATACTCTCTATTTACAGTCTTATAGCTTTTGTCATATCTTGTGAACTGTTGTTAGTTGATTATACTCGTTCCATCCTGACTGGATATATTGACAAAATATTACAGATGACGATGAGGAGGATTACTGTACCTACTACGGTCCGGATGACGTAGTGGGCTTAGACTTGGAGACCTTGGTTAAGCAGGGCTTAGCTCCGCCCGACGGGCCTTTAGCTTAGTTTAGTTAGAGTAGATATTTTGGACTGGACATTATCTCCAGCTTGCTACTTATGTTATGATATTATATTTGGGATTGTATAACTATATTACTTTGTGTCTCTCTCTCTCGTTGTTGAGCTGGATATTGTACTTGTGGTTTTTATCAATCTAGTTTTCATGCCATAATTCTTCCTTCTAGATTGTGATTGAGTTTATCAGTATTTCATATTATATACCTCCGTGCGGAAATGACAGGTTATTATAAACTGTTTGTTGGCTAGTAGATCTACAGCATTCTACGCCATTTTTACAGTATAGGCTAGGCATTGTCACGCACTTGTGCCCCTATTTAGGGTGCGGGTTGTGACACCAATGTCTTTCCATAAAGTTTCTCTTGTGCCACTTCATTTTGATATTATTTGCTTGCATGCTGTGTCTTCAAAAATTGGTAAGTCTTGACAAAGAATCAATAATATGAGTATTTTTTTCCTTTCACACCACTTCTGGAGACAAGTATTGATCTGCATGTTGTAGACACTTTTTGATGTGCGCTAACTAAGAATAGGGGCACACTGTGGTCCAGTGTTGAGCTCTGATCAGAGGCGCGTATTGCTGTTATACGCTTGTTTGATCAATGTTCAGTGCTGATATGCGCCTGTTTGTAGGCGCATTGCTGATGTGCGCCTGTTTGTTGGCGCATACTGCTGATAGATTTTTGCTAACTTCTCCTGTTTCATTGATATTTGCAGGGACTTGGTTAGCGAGCTTCTTCAGAACTGGTATTGGTGATTTGGATGTTGTAGAGAACATTCTTCTGACACCCACATCAGACAACTTATGTGGTTCTGACACTCAAATCAGACAGCTCAGGACTCTTCATGTTAAGAAGGGTCTTCCTCAGATGGTAGGAAGAGCCTTTATACATGAGAGTTGGATGGTGAAGACGCAGAACTAGGAATTATATCACAAGGGTGATCTCGTTCCTAGTTTCCCTGGCGGGCTGTCTTCTCTCCACCAGTTGTATTGACAGCAGCTCATCTTTGGGCTGTTGTACTCTGTGGTTCTCCTCTACTCTTTCTCAGAGAGAAGACCAGAGTTAATTCTATTGTCGAGCTCGTTGCTTCAGGTCGAGACGACAAGGAATTGCTACCAACAAATAAGAAGATCCAAAGATGTAATAGACCTTCATTATCGATGAGAAGATCCAAAGATGTAATAGACCTTCATTTAGAATGAAAATCCAAGATGTAATAGATTTTCATTAAGATGTATTTATGCTTTTAAAGAAGGAATAAAGAAATAATTGTCTCATTATTCTTTTTTTTCAATTTGATTTTGCTATGCTGTCATAGATAACAGAATCCAGAGAGGATCATGAATGTGGTAAGTTGTTTTGAAATGAATGTTTGGAATTCAAGTTCATAAAAAGGTATGACCTCTCACTATGATAAATGAATGGGTGATCATTCACTTCGATTTTCGAGGAAAAGTATTGAATAAATGAATGGCCGTTTAGATTTTCAAAGGAGACATCGAATGGATCAAACACGCCAGTTTCGAAGGAGGGAATATAAAGAGTCGGTTATGAATGAACCGTTAGAAACAAACAGTTGTGCCTCTTTCCAAAAGTTGTATCAATTCTCAAGGCTGATTTCTTAATTGTTCCGCCTATAAATTGTCAATCCTCTTTTCTTCCTGTACGAAAGAAAAAAAATGTCTTCCAAAGACTTGATCGCTCCGAAGACTGAAGAAGAAACCAAGACTTCCCTTGCTGAGCCTCCAGTGCCTTCTCAAAAAGAAAGGGGCGAAGGTTCAATTGTTCCTCCTGCACCAGAACATGATTCGATCTCCAAGTTAGTGGAGCCTGGAAAAACTGCCGAAGAAGAGGCATTGAGAACGGCTGTTTGTAAGTTCCTGGTGTGTTCAGACAATGAGATGTTTGAGCAGTTAGCAAACTTTGTATTTAATCAGGAAGGGTCAGGGCCTCCTTCCCGTCCATAATATTATGTAATTCCATTCTATTTTTTTAATAAAAATAAACTTTTATTTACATCATGTCTATGAAAATAAAGTATATTTTGTCTTTATACATAATATTTCTTGAGAAATTTGCCATTGATGGGCATCATAGCAACTCTGCCATCCATATCTGTTAATTGATAGGCTCCATTAGAGAAGACTTTATTTTTCACATGCGGTCCTTCCTATTTTGTCTCGAACTTGCCTTTACTCATATGTGTCATAGTCATAGGACGTCTGACTGTAAAAACCAATTCGCCTTCTTGAAATGTTCGCACTCTGACTTTGCGATTGAAAGCTTTTGAAATCTGAGCCTGATAAAGTTCGAATGCTGCTGAGCTAATAACCTTTTCTCGTCGAGCGCCTCTAATTCCTGAAGCCGAAGACGATCATTATTATCTGTCGTAAGCTCATTAGCAATAGCGATTCTCAATGATGGAATTTGAATTTCCAAAGGTAGAACCGCTTCACATCCATAAACCAAAGAAAAAGGTGTACAACCTGTGGGGTTACAGATAGTAGTACGATATGCTCATAAACATTCTCTAAGTTTATCACTCCAACTGCGTTTGATAATAGAGACAAACTTTTTAAGGAGTTTGATAATGGTCTTGTTGAATGCTTCAGCCAACCCGTTAGCCGCATGATTATAAGCTGTAGAAGCGACATTATTGATTCTGTTGTCGTCACAGAACCTATTAAATTTCTGGCTGACGAATTGCAGCCCATTATCATGAATGATTCGGCGAGGGACACTTAATCTATATATCACATGATGTTTGATAAAATTAATAACGCTACTAGTCTTTACTTCAGCCAATGGTATAGCTTCTGCCCACTTGGAAAAATAATTGGTTATGGCTAAGATGAACCGATGTTCTTTAGATGAAGGAGGATTGATAGGGCCAATTATATCCATGCCCCAAGCTTCAAAAGGCCATGAGATAGCAGTTGGATGAAGAAATTTCGACGGTTGGTGAATGAAATCTGCATAAATTTGACATGCACGGCATTTCCTTGCATAATCAATAACATCTAGTACCATAGAGGACCAGTAGTAGCCCATACGTCGGATACGATCCTGTAGTTTAGGACCAGGTTGATGTGCTCCACAAACGCCATCATGAGCTTCACGTAAGATCTGCTTTGCTTCATCACCAGTGAGACACCTCAAGAGTAACCCGTCGAAAGTTCTTCGATTTAGTGTTTTAGTAGTATGATTATAATAGAATTGAAGTGATCGACGACGGATACTTGTAGCATCTTTAGAATCTTCTGGTAAAATGTCATGTACTGCAAAATCAATAAAAGGTACTCTCCAATCCTCGCTAACGACATTGACTTCAGTTAGGTTGCTGAATTCAATGTTGTGGTTGTTTTCAACACAAAATAATTCTCTGTTAGAGATAGCAACCATCTGTTGTCTTTTGACTGGAACTACCAATACTGCAGCTAGGTTAGCTAAGGCATCAGCTTCTGTATTACATGCCCAACGTACATGTTCAATAAAGAATCCTTTAAATAAAGAAGCTATCCTGGTTGCCGCTTCATGGTATGGTACTACATCCTGATGTCGGACTTCATATATGCCTCTAACCTGATTAAAAATCAGCTTAGAGTCGCCATATACTTCGAGATATTCAATACTCAATTGTTTGGCTAATTAAAGTCCAATGAGCAAGGCATTGTATTCTGCTACATTGTTAGAGCATGACTCGTCAAAAGAATAAGCCCTTTGAATAGTTAATCCATCGAGTAAAACAAGAATAATTCCTACTCCAGCCACAAGGGTACCTCCAGGTCCAATTCTAGAAGCTCCATCAAAGAACAACCTCCAGGTAGGAAATTCTTCTGAGATCATATTTGATTCCAATGTTTCGTCCGAAATCTCATCATAGAGTTTAGATGTCTCAGGGACAGGATGAGCTGCTAAGAAGTCTGCAAATGCTTGGCCTTTCACAGACTTTTGAGGAACATAAACCATATCATATTGTGCTAGCAATATGGCCCATGTGGCATGCCTAGAATTGAGTGTACTTGGCTTCTTCATTGAGACTCAAAGAGGATTGACCCGGGATATGACATGAATAGTTTGGCCTATGATGTAATGCCTTATCTTCTGAACAGCAAACATTAAGGCTAAACATTCCTTCTCCACTGGGCTATAACGATGTTCAGCTCCAATCATTGTTCGGCTGAGATAGTAGATGGCTTGTTCATGGCCTTCCTTGTTCTTCTGAGCCAGCAAAGCTCCCAATGAATGATCCATTGCTCGGACATATATTAAGAAGGGTATTCCTGAGATCGGTGGTACAAGAACCGGTGGACGTATTAAATACCGCTTTATGTCGTCAAATACTCGTTGATATTCTTCTGTCCAAACGAAAGATACACCTTTCTTCATTAATTGAGTAAATGGTCTGCAACGTCCAGATAAATTCGAAATGAATCGCCTGATGTACGCAAGTCGACCTTGGAATCCTCGTAGCTCTTTTAGGTTGCGTGGAGGACGCATCTCTTGAATGGCTTTGATCTTCTCGGGATCAATGTGTATACCCTTAGAGGTAATGACGAAGCCGAGAAACTTACCACTAGAGACACCCAAGAAAGACTTGGTGGGATTCATTTTGAGTTGATGCTAGCGCATTAGATTGAAGATAGTTCTTAAATCTTGAATGTGATCTTCTTTGAGACGACTTTTGACAGCAATATCGTTAATATAGCATTCGACAGTCTTTCGTAAATGGTCTCGAAAGATAGTACTCATAGCCCGCTGGTAAGTTGCACCAGCGTTCTTAAGACCAAACGGCATGACCGTATAACAGTACACACCCCGAGGAGTACGAAACGAAGTATGTTTCTCATCTTCAGGATCCATCCGGATTTGATTATATCCAGAAAACCCATCCATGAAAGAAATTCGTTCGAATCCACATGTATTGTCGATCATAATATCAGTAATTGGAAGAGGGAATTCGTCTTTGGGGCAAGCATCATTGAGATCCCGGAAGTCTATACAAACTCGAACCTTTCCGGTCTTCTTCAGGACATGGACGACATTGGCCACCCAGTCAAGATGTTGTTCTTCTCTGATAAAGCCACAAGCTATAAGCTTTTTGACTTATCATCAATTGCATCCATCATTTCAGGCTTGAATCGCCGTTGTTGTTGTTTGACCGGTTTGACATTCGGCAAAATGTTAAGCTTGTGAGTTGCAATTTGATGATCTAATCCCGGCATATCTTCGTAACTCCAGGCGAAGACGTCAATGTATTCACGAATAAGGTGAATTAATTCTTGTTTATCATCTTCTGGGAGATTCTTGCTAATGAAGATTGGTCGTGATGCACCTTTCTCTCCAATATCGATTTGGACCAGTTGATCCTCAGTAGGTGGTTCTCGTTGTTCAAAATGAAGTTTCCACTGATTGTCCATCCTTTGTGCCCAAGGGTCCATTTCAGTAGCTTCTTCAATGTCACTTTCGTCATCTTCTGAGAATTCGGCGGACACCATGTTAGAAGATACTATCACCTTATGAACATGACCGATGCTGGTATCAGAGTCCTATGAGATAGAATCAGAAGTGTTAGATCGTTCTTCTTCATCAGATTCAGAAGGTTCTGGAGTTTGGTGACATATAACCTAGTCCTCGTTTCGTTTTACTATAGTATTGTTAAGATTTTCCTTTTGGAACAGCAATACGAAGAGGGGTTCACCTTCCTTTACCATTGTTGAGACCTGTTCTGAAATCATAGCCCATTTTACGGATGATGGCTTTAGATTGTGGACTATAGCGTCGTAATTGTAGCCTTCCTGTATCATCTTTATTATCATTATAGAGCATGATTTTTGGTTCTTCTCTTTTCTTGAAGAATATAGGCTTTTCATCTTTCTTTCGAGATGGTACTAAGAAGTACAACTCTTGTATTGAATCCAGTGATACCATGTTTCGTCGAGATGATACGACTTCTATTGTAAGTGGCTTAAAGCTATCTAGCATATCCAGATAACACTGAGTGTAGTAAAAGACATCAGCATACTGCAAAAGAGATGCTTTATTGATTTTTACACCATCATTTACAACAGGGACTTTAGCCTTAGCAGGCTTAATCAGATTGATGACAAGTGGGGGAGAAGAAGAACGAGAAGGAGGAGGGAGCTTCTTGCGACGAAGATCGATTACAAGCGGCTCAGAAGAGGTGAGCTTGCTTTGTTCCTGACTATCACCTTTAGGTCGCTTCTCATGGAAAGGTAGATAGATAGTCAGTGGTTGGGAAGACTGAGGACAGGAGGTATATCCTTTGACTGGAATCACCAGAGTATCATTAGGTATACTCTTCTGTTCTTCATCTGTGTCCATTGCTAGTACCACCTTCATGAATTCCTCTTTGTACATTCGAGAATCGTTGCAATATGCTTTAACTCCTTTGAAATGATTCAGATCTGCAACCTCTTTTTGGACTTCTCCATTACCATCCACATATTTGAAACATTGGTGGAGCGTAGAGGGTACAATATTGTGTTCATGGAGGAATGACCTTCCCAACAAAGCATTGTATGAGCCATGATTGTCAATAACATAGAAAGTTACTTTTGTACGAAGATTGCCAATTTGAAGTTTTAGGCGTATCTTCCCCAAAGGTTCACTTCTTTCTTGATTGAATCCCAGGATGGTAGTGATAGTTGTAGAAAGATTATGTACTAGAATTTTCAAAGCGTCCAATAAGGACTTTGGCATGATGCTAAGTGCAGACCCGGGATCAATCAGAATACGGTCGACTTTTATGGTGTCCACATACCCCGTGAAATAGAGAGGACGATCATGACGATTGTCTTCTAACAACAAGTCATCTTGTGTAAAAGTGATATTGGGCATTAATTCAAATACACTATGACAATATGCACAGCTGACTGGCTCCTTTTCGGGCTTCCTGAGAAGAGTCAAACAAGTGTCAGCCTGCATCAAGGCTTTACTTAACGTCTCACGAGTTTCTTTTGAGAGACGTAAAAGTTCAAAGATTGACAATATTGTTGGAGTATTGGCCAATTGAGCCAATATGTCAAAATTGTAAGGCTTTTCAAGTCCAAGAGATGATGACTTCTTCAACGCTTTATCAAAGCGAACAAGTTGCTTTCCCTTGTCTGCTGATGTTGGTTTAGGAGGAGATGGTTCAACCACTGGCAAGGATGTAGACGGTGTATCTTCAGCAGGAGAAGATGATGTAGGAAGAGCATCCGGGGATGGAGCAGGGTTCTCTTGATTTTCAAAATACTCTCGAAGATAGGGTTTCCCATATCTAGTGCCCATTAGGATTTCTTCTTCTGTTAATGGTTCAAAGGATACCGTATTATAGTTCTTGGATTTAGGCTTGGAATGCTTCTTTTGTTTAGAAGAGGAAGGCGTTTCAAATTCTGCCACCAGATCTGGATGGATCCACATAATCTTTCCTCTGTCAGTTGACATTGGAACAAGACCTTCATTTTGAGGAGGCAAATATTCACAATTTCTAGAGTTGTCCTTGGAATGGGGACAACACTATCTTGTACGAGTTGTGGTGGAAAATCATCGAATTGGAGAGAAACCACATTAGCAGTCACTGTTTTCTCGTCCTACTGTAGAGTAATTGCTCCAGAGTTGACCAACTCCTGAATTTTACCCTTGAGCACATAACATTCTCTGGTTGGATGCCCTATGAATATGTGATAAACACAGTATTTAGGGTGATCAGTTTTACCAACTTCTTCTAGTCGCTTTACCTCTGGAAGCTGAAGCTTATTGCTTTTGATCAAGCAATCAAAGATGCTTAAAGTATCATCTTCGTCGAAAGAATACTCTTCTTTTGGACGAGTTGACTTTTGTAGTGGTGCTAATGGGGTGGATGCCGTCTGAGTAACATTGACAGCCAAAGACTCTTTGCCTTTAAGATTGATGGCCAATGTTTCTTTATTCTTGCGGTTATTCTGGCGATTACTACCCCAGGCATAGAATGTTCATCTTGGTTATGGTGAGTCATCTGGACTCCTAACTGCTTGAACTTTTCGGCACTCACTTCTACCGCCTTTGCATTAACAATGAAAGAAGGCCAATTCTGGAATTGTGTAGATCCCATCCACATACTGATAATAGGCAACAAGTTTGATTTGCAAGTGTCTACTGTTACAGCAGATGGAGTACTTAAAGGCATTTTGAGTGCCTCTCGGCGGAATCTTTCAATGAAACTCTCTATGGATTCATTGTACCTCTGTTTAATTTTAATGAGGACAGACATCGTCATATCGTTGATTCCCTCATAAAATTGTTCCAAGAACATTTGCTTGAAACCAGTAAAAAAAGTGATACAGCCATCGGGTAGGCTACGATACCAGTCATATGCTGTACCGGCTAAACAAACGACGAACACTCAGGTAAGGAGAGCATCATTTGGCTATAATTGATCAGTCATCACTTCGAAATGATTGATGTACTGACTTGGAGAAGTGCTACCATCAAACAACATAATGGTTGGAAGTTTATACTTAGGAGGAAATGGAACTTCCTTCCACTCTGTAGGATATGGTTGCTTTATGCCCAATCTTTGTAGACCATCCTTCGGCTTGGAAGCCTCAAACTGAGTGCGCAGAAGTTTCACAGCCTCATTTGCATCCCCTGATGTTTGAGAATTGGTGGGCTGGTTAGAAGTGTTAGGAGGAGGAACATCGTGGTAATTACCACCCCCAGCACCAGACTAACTTGGATCAGCTTGAACTGGAACAGAAGCAACCTGAGGGGCTGGTACCCCTGGATTAACAGGTACAGAAGATGCTATAAGCTCAGGATTTATAACAGGATTTACAATCAGAGGTACTGTATGTTGAGCCACCATTATGGTGTGCATGCTTGCAACCATTTCTGCCATGGTTTTTAATTTGTCTTCTAATGCAACAATTTGTTGCTCTTGGCTGGTTGACGTAGAGGCATCTTGATCTTCTGTAATGGTATATGCTGTCACTTCTCTTGCTGCTATTGATGAGATAGTTTGTTCAGAACTTTCACTATCTACATCAAACTCTGAAAGAGAGTCCTCTCCCACATGAGTGATAGGAAGATCTTCTTGATTAAAGACACCTTGGATCAAATGACGATTTCTCGACCTAGTGTATTGAAAGACACCTTCATTGGATGCATGGATCCGGTCTAAGTATTATTGACTAGGATTACGGGATGCATTACGGCTCAGACATTTTCCATCCCCAGTGTGTAGCACCCAGTTTCTAAAATGAGGATAATTTTGAAAATTTGTAATTATAATCATTTAATAATGATATTTAAACCATGTTATAATTTTTGGTGATTTTTAGTTAATTTAAAATTATTTAAAACTACGACTTGTGATTTTGATGATTGACTAGTGTAACCCTAGATTTGGCTAAGCCTAGAGACTAACCATGACCAAGGGAGCCTAGTCATGTGATTATGATGACTAATTACAACTTTTTAGCCTAATGGTATTTTGGTTATTTTAACAATTTTGTGAAATTGTAATTTTGATTAATTAAATATTGTGCTAATCTTTTAGTTAAGCCTTAACCTAGAAGCTTAACCTAATCTAGATTAGTCTTGAGGTTAGGATCAGGGTTAGAACATTCCTACTAAGTGCCAAGGTTAGTAATATCTAGATATTTATAAGTAGGATATTTCTTCTTAGGATATTTGTGAAAAGAAAGCCTAGAACCAATTGAAAGGCTTGAAATTGAGTAGAATGATCATAGCCACTCATCTATACCTAAACAAACCCTAATTCCCTTAGATGACCATCCATCAAGTGCCCCCCCTTCCTATAAAGGATCCTTAAGAAGGCCTTTGCCTCTTTTTAGAATTTCTTAGAACCCTAATTGTTTCTCCCCAAAATCCTTCCCCAAATATCCAAATTAAGTCCAATTTGATCCTAATCAATTGCATCATCATCCCCAAAAGCAGAGGAGACTTGTGGAGGCTTGCTAGAGAGGTTTGAGGACATTTGAACCATTGCAAATCGAGGAAGACATCGATACTAGGCCCTTTACATTGAGATTCTAACTCTCAATAGGTAAACCTATCTACACCCATTAAAATCATGATTTTTCTTCATAGATGCATTCATTTAGGGTTCCCCTAGGTGTAGCCCAAGTTTGGTAGGATTTCGTGTCCGTTCGATACTCGTATCGGACACGTATCAGTGTATTTAAATGAGTGTTCGATCAAATGCCTCATAGGACTTTTTGTTCTTGGTTTTCAAAACAAATTATATATTTTGGAAGCTTATTATGTGTAGATCATAACCCAAGTTGGCTGAGTTGATTTTAGGTAGGTTTGGATACTGTTTTTAGGCTTGGACACGCAGCACGAGATACCGCACGGGGCTCGTGCGGCTGCCCTGCTGCTCGACACTGATAGCGGACACGATACTGAATATTATGACACAAAAATTTATGTACACGAGGGGGAAATCACTGACATTAAGCACACAAAATTTTAGGAGAAATTATTGAGTATTCTAGGAGATATCTCGACTGCACGGGTCGTACACACACACACACGCGCACGAAAATCCACACTGATACGCCTCTGTATCGTGGACACGTGACTTCATGGACACGACTCAGGCACTTAAACACCTACACTGACACCCTACCTAGCTACTGACATGACCACGACACTTTTGGATGGACACACAAGTCCCTAGACTAGTCGACACGCGTGCACGAGGAATAACTGGGCTGTTCACTGATACTTCATATTTTCATAAATTGGACACTTTGTGTCCACTGTTTGGATACGATTACACTCCCCCATGACACGGCTGCATGTGTGGGACTTTCCTAAACACCTGGTTTTGTGTTTCACTAGGTTTTAGAGTTTAATTTTGGGTCGAATTATAAATTTTTGAAACTGTTATGTTGTTTGAATATAGGATTTTACTGATGCAGTGGGCTTTTCGAAAATGAGATGTTATACTGTCTACCTAGGTTAGTTAACTATGGTTAGTTAAAACTTGGGTTTATAACTGAGATATGAAATGTTTAAAACTGAAATGGAATTGATGTTAGAGTGGTTGGGGTTTGAAAGGGGTTTTTGAAACTGATATTGGGTAGAAAAGTGTTCACTGAACTGTCATTCTAGGTTGAGTTCTAAATATTTGAAATGTTTTGATTCCTGAGATTTTAATTGGTTAATGATAAACTGAGAGTTGGGTTGATTCAAAACTGTTATTCCCATTATGTAAACCTGAGAAATTGAAGGGTTAATTATGAACTTCATTCACTGAATGCCTGAATGGGTTCACATTGACATGTAAACTATTCAGTCCAGTTTATATGCAATTGTTTCAGCCTCTGTTGTTCAGTCATTCACATATTTAATTAGCTTTATATATATATTAGATATTGTATAAGTTGAGTTAGTGTGAAGGTGAGGTTTAGTTACATTGTGAGTGAATACTTACATAAATATAAGTTTGGAGTGGGGGGGGGGGGGTTTGAGAGATTGAGTATCTCAATTTCCTGAGATGGAGACAAGCCTTACATATAGGTGAGTAATATCTGATACATGGGTAATGAGGGTATTGGGTATATGCATAGGAATAGAAATCTATATGAGGCAAGGTTATGAGAAGGGTATGGGTACAGTGGTACCTATATAGGCTTTGCTAGGGTAATACCCTTAGATAAATTTTGTAATATATATAATAAGAAAGGTAGTAGATATAGATACATATAGTGTAGGCATGGTAAGAAATATAGGTAATGCTAGTGTAACTAGACTAAGGTAGTGCTTGCTAGATAGTAAGGACACTCTAGTATCCTAACCAAGTTAATTTTAGCCTAGATATTAGGATATAGCTCCCATACCCTAGAAGTGGACTCTTGCAACTTAGAAATAGATAGATTGACTCAGTTTGATTAATTGACCTATAATTGACCCTTGACCTAGATTGACCTAGGTTGACCAAAAGTCAATACTAAGACAAATGGACCAATAGTTTGACCAATTGACCTTTGATAGCTTAAGTTTAACATAGTTTGACTTGAAGGTTGACCCAGAGTTGACTCTGACATAGTTGACTTAGAATCATGTAGTTTGCATTGCAGAATTCCATTATTTCAAATTGAGTACTTAAATAACATGTTTTACTCTAAATAGGACTCTGTGACACCAGTTCGGACATCTATTCATATCAGTCATACAGGGTGACATGCGAGTATATTCTCTGATAATATTTCTATTTTATGATGTCGTCTTTGTTTCTAGTTTTAGTGTAGATATCCTTGTTCTCTTGACACATGGTGCACACGGATTGGTATTGTCTGGATCCCGTCATAAGATGTTATTCCTCTTATATATATGGTATATACTGGACAAGTCTTCATTGTTTATTGTTCATTGTATAGATACGATTCCTGCGTAGGCTCGCGACTTCCTCAGAGAATACGTGTCATGACGTGTCATGATTGGATCCACTATATTAGTCAGGGATGGGGTGTTAGCGTAGATATGTGATCAATACCCTATAGTATCACCATTGTATCACCATTGTATCACTATAGTATCCTCATTGTATAGTGTTAATCATACACTCACGTATGATTAGCCAGGCCAAACATTGTATCAAGTTCTAAGCCGATCACATGTTGAAACTAGTGCTAAACTCACATAGATAGCAGTTCCAGATTTCGTACATGTTATACATTGTTCTCTTGTCTTATCTCATTACAGTTTTGATATACTCTGCCAGGATGCATGTACGCTCTACTTTACCTAGTATATTCTCTCTATCTACGGCAACATTTTCAATATTGTATAACTAGAACTATTGTTTGAGATTTTGTACTCGTTCCCGTCCTGACTGGACCTGTTGAAAATATTACAGATGATGAGGAGGGGTGCCCTACCTATTACGGTCCTCATGACGTGGTTGGTATAGAGTTGGATACCCTAGTGCAGCAGGGGCTAGCTCTAGAAGATGAGGCCTTGGGATAGTTTAGCTGGTTCTAGTATAGTACTGGACTCTGTCTCCAGATTACTTTGGCTTGTTATTATTTGTTAGTTGTTTCTATTGAGATTGTTGACTCAGAGATTTTGGACTCGTATTATTCTGTGTTTGTGAAACCCGTAATTTTTAGTTCATTATTTAAATTAGTTAATTAATTAATTCTAGAAATTTTGTTAAAAATCGCATTTCTCTAATTAATTAAATATTGTGTTTATAAATTATTCTAGTTAGTTAAATAATATTTAATATTTAATTAAACCTGTTAATTATGAAAAATCATATTTTTCGAAAATAAAGTATTATTTTTCTGGAGTTGATTTTTTGACTGTATGACCAGACCCGAACCCAATTTGAAACTAAAAAAAAATGTTTAGTTATAATTTTTCTAAAAGAAAATTATTTATAAATTTCAAAGCCTTTTTCTATTATGTTCTTTTAGCCACAACAATTGTTTAGCCCAAGTCTTGGAAACCCAAAGTCATTTTTCTTAAAGCCCACGACCCAAGCCTTTGGTTCATTTCTTAACCCAATACTTACAATTTTCATCAAATGAATTCTTAATACTTTAGAGAGAGAAAGGAACTTTTTAGCAATTTCTTCTGTTGGTGACTCTTGGTCGACCCGTGCTCTCCCAAACCGCCGCCGCCGCCGATGCCATCACTTCGGCGACCGTCGGACTTCCCAAACGGCCGTCCCCTCCTCTTCCGGAAACCCCCAAGCTCTTTTCCCTATATAAACCCTTCTCTCCTATTCATTCTCCTCATCCTTTCCCTAAACCTATTTCTGACCTAACCCCAAATTCCGGCGAACCCTCGTCTGAACCACCCGCGCCTGAGGCCGACGCCCAACGGCGACCAGCCCAACTCCGCCCAGCGCGTTCCGGTGCGCCCCGACCCCCTGTCGCTCACCCTCAAGTCGACGTCCGACCCCTGGCCCGCGCCCCCTTCTGTGCCGCGCCCAGCCGACCTCCCGCGCTCCCGCCGACCCCCGGCAGCGTGTCCTAGCTCCGGCAATCCCTGTGGCCGATCGACCAACACTGTTCCGGCCTTCCGCCGAGCTCTGCGACCCCGATCCGCGTTCCCGACGTGACCTAGCCAGCGCCTTTTTTTCCCGAAGCGACGCTGTTGTTCTTGGCGGTTCCGAGCGACTCTGCCCCACTTGGTCAGCGTACCCGACTCAGATCTGTGGTTTCCTACTGTTCGCGAGTGCTGAAAGTTTCGAGTCCGAGGCATCACTTCGGATTCCGTCGATTTCGGTAACTTCTGGATAGTCCCATAGTTCCTTTTAGTCTATGATGAAAATTGGTCCACCGATTCCTTCGGGAATTCGGAGTTTTTGGTTACGTTTCAATTACGTTACCATTTTGATTTTTTCCAAAGTTTCTTCAGAATTTGTATGCTGTTGGTTTGCTTCGATGATCTTTTTGATTTCGGAATTTTCCAAAACCTTTGGAAACATTTCTGTGATCATAGTTTTATATATAAATTATTTTGGGTTTTAGTTAAAACTTGGTTCTGTGATTTTCTCAGAAATTTCGAAAATTATTTCGGAAGGGATTCTGTTAGTTCCGATATTACTTCGGGAATTCCGATATCATTTCAGGACTTCGAATTTATTTCGGAAAATAGTTTTGTGGTTATCCCAGGTTTGGGATTTATTTTGCAGGAAAATCGGCGCGTTTCCCAGTTTTGGGTTATCCCGAAAATAGAGGGAATGCTGCCGAAATTTCTAGAAAAAATTAATTATAGTTTTAAAATAATTTTTCGGAAAAGAATAATTTTTTTTTTGGGGGATGACCTTATTGGTCAGTAGGCCCGGCTAAATGCAAACGAAACCGGTTTCGTCCGGACGTTGAGGCATTAGCTATTAAATGACAATTGGACCAGTTCTGAGACTCAATAATATTTATATTTTAATTAGAATTATTTATATTTAATTTTGTAGGCAGTTTACAGGACTAACGAATTTTCTCTTATTTTAATTCTTGGGAATGTAAAGGCATAAGCCTATTTATTTATTCTGGGTGTGAGATTGTAATAACTTAGGTTTTAATTTTGTCTTTCTTTTATTTTCTGGATGATTATAGTCATAGGAACGTAGTATAAATGATAAATTATTTATTTTAAAAGAATATAATAATTAATGTTTTGTCACTTAGAAAAATTAAGTTGTAATAATTTAAATAGAAATTCATGTATTTCTCATTAAAAAAAAAGAAAAACTTAGTTTTATATTTATATAATTATAAAATACCACGTTTTTCCAAATAAACCAAAAAATACAATTTTTTCGAAATTAAATGTAAATTTACGATTCTTAATTACAACGCATTAATAAACGTTTTGTTTGTGTTAGCGTAATCAAAAGATTAAAACTTGACTAGGAAACAACTAGAGATTGCAACTAGTGTGGCAGTTCTGAATAGTTTGGTTCTGAGACAGATTTCCGAATGTAGGGTTTCGAAAAAGTTTTTGATCATCAACCCCGAAGTACCAACTCTCCAGTTCGATCAATTTTAAGGCAAGTACATTTATGTTGATTACAATTATTTAATAATCACTTCACTGCAATTTTAAACCACTGTTCAAACACGAACTCTTTCGGGAGTATTGACTGTATTGTTGGGGACTGGGGGAGTAGAGTAATGTTTATGACCACATCCAAACTAGTATAACAACTGTGCTAGCTTACCCCTCACACACACGGGGATAAGCCATATCGTATCAATAGGATACAACTGTACAACCCAAGCCGGTCATATACATTGCCTATTCACGTCACAATACTGTAACTATTGCAAAACTGTTTATCATCAAAACTGTTTAAAAGTGCATGATTTTATTGTAAAATTAATTGTCAAGATTAGCATAAATTGTACTTTGCTCCTTTTCTGACTGGATAACCGTAGGTTCTGCTGACGACCCGGAGCTGCTGATTAACAGTTATTACGATCCTGATCTGTACCCGGCGGTACTACCAGCTGATGATGATGTAGTGGCGTCTCCATAGATTCTGTATTAGTCTTTGAGAGTTTAGTTTGATCTTTGTTAATTTTTAGTTTATGGATCTTTTGTATCAGAACAAGTTTTAAGTTATCGATTAAATAAAAGTTGTGGCAATCTTAGTATTTATTGTTGATTTACCTGCATATGGATTACAGCTTACTGCCGCCGTCTCATCAACGGTGCAGGCTGGGCATGATCCGATTGGACCCAAGTATTTGGGGACCGGGTCGTGACATATTTTTAGTGGTGGCCCATGCAGGTCCAATCAACGACTTAGGAAAACCTATTTAGAGACATTTAGAACACAAGAACATTAATTTGTCACAACGTAGGACCGAAATATATTATAAGTAAATATTTTTTTGATTATAGATAGGCTACCTTGTTTATGTTTATATCCTAAACCTTCCAGAGAATGGCCACTGATAAAACCAACCCTGCTGGCGATGGGATGTCAACACCTGATCATACCCCACCTCCCTAATCAAGTCCGGATCCGACACCTCGGCAGCTGGCCGACCGTCCCCATAATACAACGGCGGATCCATCATCTTCTCGGACGGAGATGCAACCCCCTGTGGTTTTGCCCACTCCAGCTGCCCCACCGGTGCCTGTAGACCCCACCGACCTCATAGGTCTGCTAAGAGGAGTGCTAGAAGCCCAGAGGACTCAAGCTGAAGCTCATCGCGAGCAGACGGCAATTATGAGAGAAGGCATGGAGAATGCCCATAGCGTGGCAATGGCTGCACTGGAGAGAGGAGAAGCAGCTCAACAGGAACCAAGGCCTGCCAAGGTAAATATAAATTTAAGGATTAATTTATGTAATATTAAAGCCATTTAATTAATGGGAATCATATTGCCAAGGTGGGCGATATTGAGAGTTTCAAGAAGCAGAACCCTCGACCCTTCAAGGGAACCGAGGGAACCGTCTATGCTGATGAATGGCTCGATAATATGGAGCGTCTTCTAAGCGTTGCTCGGCTTCCAGAAGACCTCAAGGCTGAAACAGTGGGACTCCAACTGTAAAATGTAGCAAGCACCTGGTATCGGAATGAACCCCGACTCCAGGATAGGCAGATTGACTGGGACACCTTCAAGAGGTTATTCAAGAGGAAGTTCTTCCCAACATCAGAGTTGCGGGAGATGGAGAGGCAATTTCAGAACCTGAAGCAAGAAAATATGACTGTTGGTGAATATACGGTAGAATTCGGCCAACTCAGCCGTTTTGCCAAGAATCTGGTGGCTGACCATGATGATCGTGCTGAAAGGTTCAGATATGGGCTAAGAGAAGAGATCCGCACCCATGTGATCTCAGGCGGTGCTAAGACTTATGAGAAGATCCTAGAGCGAGCACAAGATATAGAGAAGAGTCAACCTGCTCGTTTGAAGAGGGATTATCCCAGAACTAACAACTTCCAGGGTAATCAGAAGAAGCCTAATAACAATAACAACAGCAGCAACAACAACCGTCGTCCCTATCAGCAGGCGAGGAACAATGATAAAGCCCCTCAGAGGCAGATTTCTGTCTACGAATTCTGCAAGAGGCCAGGACATAAGTCAAATATCTGCAGGAAGAGGTTAGGACAATGTCTGATCTGTGGGTCTACCACCCACGAAGTGAGGGACTGCCTTTTGTCGGTCCACCAAACTGGAGGAACTCAGCAGAAAGGACCCTTGCCCACTCAGCAACAACAATTTGGGCAGCATCAACAGAAGACTGGGCGAGCTTTTACTCTAGCAGCAGAGGAGCAAGAGCCGGAGCAGGAAACTACAGCTGATGTCATCGCAGGTTTCATTTATGTGCATTCCTATCATGTCTTAGCTTTATTTGATTCAGGAGCATCACATAGTTTCATATCCACAAAATTCATCTCTGCATACCATATAAATACGGGATTTAGTAAGAAGATTTGTAGAGTCATGACCGGTGGAGGACCCCTACCCATCACTGAGACCTGTAATTGCCCTATCACCATATCAGGCCACCAATTCATAGCACCTTTGCTTGTAATGCCCTTACCCAATTATGATGTAGTCCTAGGGATGGACTGGTTGAGTAAGCAGCATGCGCTGATAGACTGTCACAAAGGATGTGTAGTATTCAGCCTACCTGGAGAACCGGAACTTGAAATCTCTCGAACTCCGAAGGATATGGAGTGTGTTACCTACACCTCTATCACAGAAGAATCCGGACCTCCCTATCCTATCATAGCAGAATTCATGGATATCTTTCCTGATAGTCTTCCCGGTTTACCCCCAGACCGAGACATAGAGTTCACCATTGATCTAGTCCCCGGCTCTTCCCCTATCTCTAGGGGATGCTACAGAGTCAACCCGAAGGAGGCCAAGGAGATGAAAGATCAGATCAATGAATTGAAGGCTTTGGGATTTATTCGAGACGGAGGTTCACCCTGGGGAGCACCAGTCTTGTTTGTTCCCAAGAAGGATGGAACTGTGAGGATGTGCATTGACTACCAGGCGCTGAACAATATCACCATCAAGAATAAGTACCCTCTGCCCCGGATCGATGACCTGTTTGACCAACTCAGTGGAGCCAAGGTGTTCTCGAAGATTGACCTCAGATCCGTCTACCATCAGATCAAGGTCAGAAAGGAGGATATTCCCAAGACGGCGGTCAACACCAAGTATGGGCAGTTTGAATTCTTGGTCATGCCGTTTGGACTGACAAATGCTCCTACTGTATTCATGAACGTTATGAACAAGGTTTTCCATGAATACTTAGATCAATTTGTTGTTGTCTTCATTGATGACATTTTGATCTATTCGAAGACTGAAGAGGAGCATGAGGAGCACCTCAGGAAAGTTCTGGGGACTTTGAGGAAAGAGAAGTTATATGGTAAGCTATCCAAATGTGAATTCTTTCTAGACAAGGTAGATTTTCTTGGCCATGTTGTCACAGGAGAAGGAATTTCGGTGGATCCTAAGAAGATAGCTGCTGTGGAGAAGTGGTCTACCCCAAGCTCAGTTGCTGAGATCAGAAGTTTCTTGGGCTTGGCTGGCTACTACCGGAAGTTTGTGAAGGATTTTGCCAGAATTGCTGAACCGATGACGAAGCTTACTCGGAAGAATGAAGAGTTCATCTGGACGGAAGATTGTCAGGCTGCATTCGAGGAGCTGAAGAAGAAGCTGACCACTGCACCAATCCTTGCGCTACCCGCAGGAACTGGTGGTTTCTCAATCTACAGCGATGCCTCTGGAAAAGGACTAGGTTGCGTTCTTCAACAAAATGGGAAAGTGATTGCTTACGCATCTAGGCAATTACGGAACCATGAGAAGAATTATCCCACACATGACCTGGAGCTTGTTGCAGTCATCTTTGCATTGAAGCTATGGAAGCATTATCTCTATGGAGAGAGAGTAGAAATATATACAGACCACAAAAGTCTGAAATATGTTTTCACTCAGAAAGATCTGAACATGAGACAAAGAAGGTGGCTGGAACTGATGAAAGATTTTGACATCGACCTGCAGTACCATCCGGGTAAGGCTAATGTGGTCGCTGATGCACTTAGTCGATACCCAGTAGCGATGTTCTTGACCAAGGAGCGGCACTTATTGGAGGACATAGAGAAGCTTGGTCTGGAGATTGTACTGCCTGAGGAGAAGATGAAGGAACTGGGGCGAGAAGCTATTGTACCTGGAGATTACTTAACCCTGATGCAGTTGCAATTACGTTTAAGTCTGATGGACAAAATCAAGGAGACACAATTCCAAGACGAGACGCTTTGCAAGCTCAGAGATGAAGTGCTGGCAGGAACACTTGAAGGTTTTTCTATCACCAGTGACGGAGCATTGAAGAATGGTACGAGGCTGTGTGTACCATCTGGCGAATTGAGGAATGAGCTGATGCAAGAAGCTCACCAGTCGCAGTATTCCATACATCCTGGAGCTAATAAGATGTATCGGGATATGCGTACCATCGTTTGGTGGTATGGAATAAAGAAGGATGTATCCAGATTTATGGCTAGATGCTTGATTTGCCAACAAGTGAAGGCTAGCAGACAGAGACCCGCAGGACTTCTACAGCCGCTGGACATTCCGGAGTGGAAGTGGGAGCATATAACAATGGACTTTGTGTCAGGACTACCTCGATCTCAAGGAGGGAAGGACGCTATTTGGGTTATTGTGGACCGACTGACTAAGTCGGCATACTTTATTCCCTTCAAGGTTGGTTTATCCACCGAGAAGCTGGCGGCACTGTACATACGGCATATCTACCGAATACATGGAGTACCGGTAAGTATTGTATCTGACAGAGATACTAGATTTACCTCACATTTTTGGAAGAGTTTGTATGACAGTTTGGGAACAAAACTGAAGTTCAGCACAGCCTATCATCCCCAAACTGACGGACAATCTGAGAGGACCATCCAGATGCTAAAAGATATGCTGAGATCTTGCGTCTTGGAATTCGGAGGATCTTGGGAGGATCACTTGCATTTAGTAGAATTCTCCTACAACAACAGTTACCAAGCTAGCATTGGTATGACTCCGTTTGAAGCTCTTTATAGATGTCGTTGCCGTACTCCACTTGCATGGGACGACGTAGGAGAAAGGGTACTACTGGGGCCAGAGATGGTGACTGATGCAGCAGAGAAGGTGAAGGTAATCAGAGACAAGCTCAGGATCACCCAAGACAGGCAGAAGCATTGGGCTGATAGCAGTCGTCGACCACTGGAGTTTGAAGAAGGAGATAGTGTCTTTGTAAAGATTTCTCCTACCAGAGGAACTATCCGATTTGGCAGAGCTGGGAAGCTGAGTCCCAGATATATCAGACCATTTCAAGTTTTGAGCCGAATTGGTGAAGTGGCGTATCGGTTAGCTCTACCAGCTAATCTTGAGGACGTGCACAACGTCTTCCACGTTTCGCAGCTCAGACGCTACATCCCGGATCCGAGTCACATCTTGGACCACTCGGAGCTGGAGATTGGACCAAGTCTTACAGTACCAGAGAAGCCTGTAGTAATTTTGGATAGAGGCGAGAAGAGGACCAGGACTTCAGTGACTCCCATAGTCAGAGTTATGTGGAGACACAATTCCCCAGGCGAGTCTACCTGGGAGCGAGAAGATGAGATGCGGGAGCAGTACCCGTATTTGTTTGAGACCTGAGGTAATTCCTAACCTTACTCTTTTAAATTTCGAGGACGAAATTTCTTAAGGAGGAAAGGTTGTGAAACCCGTAATTTTTAGTTCATTATTTAAATTAGTTAATTAATTAATTCTGGAAATTTTGTTAAAAATTGTATTTCTCTAATTAATTAAATATTGTGTTTATAAATTATTCTAGTTAGTTAAATAATATTTAATATTTAATTAAACCAATTAATTATGAAAAATCATATTTTTAGAAAATAAAGTATTATTTTTCTGGAGTTGATTTTTTGACTGTATGACCAGACCCGAACCCAATTTGAAACTAAAAAAAAATGTTTAGTTATAATTTTTCTAAAAGAAAATTATTTACAAATTTCAAAGCCTTTTTCTATTATGTTCTTTTAGCCACTATAATTGTTTAGCCCAAGTCTTGGAAACCCAAAGTCATTTTTCTTAAAGCCCATGACCCAAGCCTTTGGTTCATTTCTTAACCCAATACTTAGAATTTTCATCAAATGAATTCTTAATACTTTAGAGAGAGAAAGGGACTTTTTAGCAATTTCTTCTGTTGGTGACTCTTGGTCGACCCGTGCTCTCCCAAACCGCCGCCGCCGCCGATGCCATCACTCCGGCGACCGTCAGACTTCCCGAACGGCCGTCCCCTCCTCTTCCGGTAACCCCCAAGCTCTTTTCCCTATATAAACCCTTCTCTCCTATTCATTCTCCTCATCCTTTCCCTAAACCTATTTCTGACCTAACCCCAAATTCCGGCGAACCCTCGTCTGAACCACCCGCGCTTGAGGCCGACGCCCACCGGCGACCAGCCCAACTCCGCCCAGCGCGTTCCGGTGCGCCCCGACCCCCTGTCGGCCACCCTCAAGTCGGCGTCCGACCCCTGGCCCGTGCCCCCTTCTGCGCCGCGCCTAGCCGACCTCCCGCGCTCCCGCCGACCCCCGGCAGCGTGCCCTAGCTCCGGCACTCGCTGTGGCCGACCGACCAACACTGTTCCGGCCTTCCGCCGAGCTCTGCGACCCCGATCCGCGTTCCCGGCGTGACCTAGCCAGCGCCCCTTTTTTCCGCAGCGACGCTGTTGTTCTTGGCGGTTCCGAGCGACTCTGCCCCACTCGGTCAGCGTACCCGACTCAGATCTGTGGTTTCCTACTGTTCGCGAGTGCTGAAAGTTCCGAGTCCGAGGCATCACTTCGGATTCCGTCGATTTTGGTATCTTCTGGATAGTCCCATAGTTCCTTTTAGTCTATGATGAAAATTGGTCCACCGATTCCTTCGGGAATTCGAAGTTTTTGGTTACGTTTCAATTACGTTACCATTTTGATTTTTTCCAAGTTTCTTCGGAATTTGTATGCTGTTGGTTTGCTTCGAAGATCTTTTTGATTTCGGAATTTTCCAAAACCTTTGGAAACATTTCTGTGATCATAGTTTTATATATAAATTATTTTGGGTTTTAGTTAAAACTTGGTTCTGTGTTTTCTCGGAAATTTTGAGAATTATTTCGGAAGGGATTCTGTTAGTTCCGATATTACTTCGGGAATTCCGATATCATTTCAGGACTTCGAATTTATTTCGGAAAATAGTTTTGTGGTTATCCCAGGTTTGGGATTTATTTTGCAGGAAAATCGGCGCGTTTCCCAGTTTTGGGTTATCCCAAAAATAGAGGGAATGCTGCCGAAATTTCTAGAAAAATTTAATTATAGTTTTAAAATAATTTTTCGAAAAAGAATAATTTTTTTTTGGGCGATGACCTTATTGGTCAGTGGGCCCGGCTAAATGCAAACGAAATCGGTTTCGTCCGGACGTTGAGGCATTAGCTATTAAATGACGATTGGACCAGTTCCGAGACTCAATAATATTTATATTTTAATTAGAATTATTTATATTTAATTTTGTAGGCAGTTTATAGGACTAACAAATTTTCTCTTATTTTAATTCTTGGGAATGTAAAGGCATAAGCCTATTTATTTATTCTGGGTGTGAGATTGTAATAACTTAGGTTTTAATTTTGTCTTTCTTTTATTTTCTGGATGATTATAGTCATCGGAACGTAGTATAAATGATAAATTATTTATTTTAAAAGAATATAATAATTAATGTTTTGTCACTTAAAAAAATTAAGTTGTAATAATTTAAATAGAAATTCATGTATTTCTCATTAAAAGAAGGAAAAACTTAGTTTTATATTTATATAATTATAAAATACCACGTTTTTCCAAATAAACCGAAAAATACAATTTTCTCAAAATTAAATGTAAATTTACGATTCTTAATTACAACGCATTAATAAACGTTTTGTTTGTGTTAGCGTAATCAAAAGATTAAAACTTGACTAGGAAACAACTAGAGATTGCAACTAGTGTGTCAGTTCTGAATAGTTTGGTTCTGAGACAGATTTCCGAATGTAGGGTTTCGAGGAAGTTTTTGATCATCAACCCCGAAGTACCAACTCTCCAGTTCGATCAATTTTAAGGCAAGTACATTTATGTTGATTACAATTATTTAATAATCACTTCACTGCAATTTTAAAACTAGTATATAACAACTGTGCTAGCTTATCCCTCACACACACGGGGATAAGCCATATCGTATCAATAGGATACAACTGTACAACCCAAGCCGGTCATATACATTGCCTATTCACATCACAATACTGTAACTATTGCAAAACTGTTTATCTTCAAAACTGTTTAAAAGTGCATGATTTTATTGTTAAATTAATTGTCAATATTAGCATAAATTGTACTTTGCTCCTTTCCTAACTGGATAACCGTAGGTTCTGCTGACGACTCGGAGCTGCTGATTAACAGTTATTATGATCCTGATCTGTACCCGGCGGTACTACCAGCTGATGATGATGTAGTGGCGTCTCCATAGATTCTGCATTAGTCTTTGAGAGTTTAGTTTGATCTTTGTTAATTTTCAGTTTATGGATCTTTTGTATCAGAACAAGTTTTAAGTTATCGATTAAATAAAAGTTGTGGCAATCTTAGTATTTGTTGTTGATTTACCTGCATATGGATTACAGCTTACTGCCGCCGTCTCATCAACGGTGCAGGCTGGGCATGATCCGATTCGACCCAAGTATTTGGGGACCGGGTCGTGACAGTGTTGGATTTTCAGGAAGATATTTATAAATCTTGTTGTCTATATCTTTCAGTATTATCTATCATCATTCTTAGAGTTTGTGATTGAGTATATTATATTTCTATTGCTTGTCCTCCGTTCGGAGTTGACCATTCTCGACAGGGTTTGATATTATACTATTGATAGATAGTAGACCAAGACAGCATTCTATGCCGTTTCTACGGCGTAGGCTTGGACGCTGTTACGTACTCGTACCCTTACCTCGGGTGCGGGTCTTGACACGTTTTTAGTGGTGGCCCATGCAGGTCAGAAGTTGCAATTAGTGCGATGTCATAGTGGTGCTCGATTTAGAGTGCTGCTACGAGCCTGCTATTGTTTTAGAAGATATAGGCTATAGGCTAAGGGTACTCAATCACAATTAGGAAACTTCCAATTGCTTCTATACAACTGTCCTTTCTTGATGCTGATTGCTTGTACTCTAAATTATCCTCCTTTGATATGATCTATCTTATGCCCTATTGACTTCTTTCTTTCGATCTATCTTCAGGATGGTGACGACTCGATCTCAGCATTTAGAGCCTGTGGATACTGAGAGGTCCGCCACATCTCGCGAACCTGAGCCAGTCACTTCTCCTGCAGTCGTTGCATCTGCAGTAGCAGTCGGAGGTGCTCCTCCACCAGTTACGAGGACTGTCCCGGAGGTCGCTACGGCAGGAGCAGTCGTGGGTGTTCTTCCTCAAGCACATCGGACTCCTCCGTCTGTAGCCGAGGATCTGTCTCCTCCGCCTCCACTACCTACCGATATGGGGCAGATGTTTGCCTTCCTTCGGCAGATGATGGAGGCCCATCGAGTCCAGACTGAGGCTCAGAAGAGACAGACAGACACGATGTGTCGGGATGTGAGGGATGCACACCAGCCGTGGAGCAGAGGACTCCGCATCAGGGAGCGCATCCGAGGCCGGGCAATATCCAGGACTTCAAGAAACTAGGGCCTCGTGACTTTGGCAGGACTGAAGGCGTAGTATATGCTGACGACTAGCTCGAGGACATCGAGCATCAGTTGAGGGCTTCCCGCCTAGCAGACGACATGAAGGTCGAGGCGGTGGGGCTACAGTTGTTAGACATTGCTCGCACCTGGTTCAGGAACGAGCCAGACCTTGCTGGGGAGGGCCATACCTGGGCCGAGTTAAAGGTCCTCTTCAAGGTGAAGTTCTTTTCTCCTACAGATAAGATCGACTTGGCGAGGCAGTTTCAGCACCTCCAGCAGGGTGGTTTGTCTGTAGAGGAGTACGCTGCGGAGTTCGGCAGACTGAGCTGATACGCAAAGTACATGGTACGTGAGCCGGAGATCAGGGCGAGCCGCTTTAGAGAGGGATTGATATGGGATATCAAGATCCTTATTCCCTCTTTCTATACGACCTATACCGAGATCTTTGCGGAGGCTCGCAAGGTGGAGAAAGAGTTGGGCCTGGAGCCCAAGAGGGACCATGATCTGTTTTCGGGGACTATTAGCAGCGCGGGGGCTGCTAAGCGTCCCCAACTCCAGCATCATTCTATTCCGCAACATCCGCAGCAGATTCCTGCTCCGGTTAGTGCACCAGTTCAGTAGGTGCCCCGGCAGCAGCAACAGGGACCGACGCAGCAGTGCCTACTTGCCACTACTGCAAGAGGTCCGGACATCTCAGGGAGGTTTGCAGGAGACGTTTGGGTGTGTGCCTATACTGTGGTACCGAGGGGCATCAGGCGAGGGATTGTCCTTCGAACAATTGCCGTATAGCTCAGGAAGCACAGGGTAGGCCACCTATGGGGAAGTACAACTTTAGGAATCTGATCAGGAGATAATCACTTTATCCCTTGGACTATGTGAACTTGAAGACTGTAGCCTCTAGAGAATGCAGCAGCAATTTTGCAAGAGTTCTTGATCTCTGTCTGTTTGTCTGATGATGATTGGAAACTCTATTTATAGAGTTTAGGAAATAACTGTTTTAGCAGTTATTCTGATGTACGCGAGGCTGGATTGCGCCATACTGGATTGCACCAACCTCCTTTTGTGCCAACTTTCATTTAGTTGTCAATCGTGTACTAACTGTATTTAGACGCATGGTATCATATGATTGAGATACGTGTGGTCGTGCACACGATAGTAGACATGTCTTGAGAGATTAGTGGCATGCGCGCCACGTCATCCTGCTTTAGAATATAAGTTGTCTCAACTTTATCAGGTTGCGCGAGCTTCAGTCAACAAGTCAAACTGTGCTTGATTTGAACTGCGTATACACACGTGGCAGCTTCTGAGCAAAAGTCATTCAGGTTGCGCCCAGGCACAACTAAGGATTTTGTTTAGGTTGCGCATGGGCGCAACTCACGAAGTGTACAGGACAGCTGTCTACCAACTTCTCTTGAGCGGCACAATTCACGGGATTCGAAGAGATTTTCCTCGTTCACTGTTGTGTCAGCCGTCAGTATTGTCAGGTAATGATGACCATTAAGTGTCAGATGCTACGTAGATTTTGGCGCAAAAAAGATTGGGCGCAGTCTGATATCGGGCGCAATCTGATCGATGGCATAGTCTGTTCTTTGAGCTTCATATCAGTGGCACAAATTAATTTTTGGGGCACAACTTGATCACTGGTCAGTATATTCTAGGCGTAACTTGATTTTTAGGCTCTACAATGATACGCAAGACAAAAGGAAAATTCTAGCCTAAATGGGAAGGTCCTTTCTTTATAGAATCAGTGTATTCTAACGGTACGTACCGACTAACCAAGCCTGATGGTGACTTGTTCATGATGCCTATTAACGACAAGTTCCTGAAGAAATATTATGTGTAACATTTTGTAAACAATGTTCACCTATGTTCAGTCATGTAAATGTACAGTATAATATTTATGTGATTCGAAAAATTATCTAACTATTATCCGTATTTCAAGAGTCTTGAATACGCCCTGGATACTGGGTCCTCTAAAAAGATTTTCCAGTGAAATCATTTTCGTTTTTGACTCTGCCCAAACTTGGTTTGACAAAAAAAAGTCACGTCCCTATTACCTCTGAATTGCTTTCCGATAATTATTTCTCCAGTGGAATGATTAAGAAATGTTTTGCCACATCCATATAACCTCTGAGCAAAGCATTCATCAAGGATAATCACGTCTATATTACCTCTGAATTATCCACTCCTACCTAATGTTATATATCTTTCCACGTCCATATTACCTCTGGTCAGATATAGAACATCCTCTGCTATTATGTCCATATTACCTCTATTAGCAGCTCCTTTCAACTTATTATCTACTAGTCTACATGTACATACTTTGTACGTATTTTAAGTAGAATATCATAAGGTTAGTTATCGTCTTTTCGTCTTTTCTAGATGATTATTCATGTGTGTGTTTTCTTTTTACAATGCCAAGAGATTCAAGTACAAATTTTGTTCTTTTTAAAAAAAAATTCTATTGAGAATAATAATCTTTGAAAAATGGTAAAGATAAATTTGTTTTACCATTGGAACATGAAAAGTTGTATGGTAAAAGAAAACTTGCATGCAAACTTTATTGTTTTGACTCTTAAACATAAATGACATGCAAGTTGACATAATAACATCATGTTTATAAAATACTTAAGGGTATTTTATAAATTCAAAAGTTTCACCACAAAGTTTTACTATTATATAGTAGAATAAATATTCAAAAAAAACTTGAATATAAAACGGATAATAAGTTCACATCAAATTCCCCAGCGGAATACCCACAAGAAATATCTTTACTACGTCCACATTACCTCTAGCCCAAATATTTCATAAAACTTCATTCTTGAAAGCCAAAAAGATTCTTTATTTAAAACGTCTATCAAAAGACGGAAAAAAAGATACAAGAGCCTTGGCGGCTAAAAGAGAAACAGTTACAAAACGAAAGACTTAAGGGATACACAATCGATTGATGCTAGCCCTCAGAGCCTTGATCTTAGCCTGAGATTTAACAGTGGTGCGACGACGTGCTTCTTCCTACCGAGCAGCTTCATCCTCTAAAGGAATCAGTTTCAGATGCTCCTCTTCCAACTTCACTAGCTGAGCTTTCAATTGATCTGAAGTTGTGGCAGTCGCAGCAGCCTAAACCACGTAGTCTTCCTGCTCAGATGCAGTCCTTCGCGGGTCAGCCTCGAGCTGAGCAACCTCTTTACGAAGCTGCACAATATTGTTGTACTTTTCAGCAATCTGGATGGCCAGCTTATTCTTCGAGGCAATACGAGCTCTGCTGGCAGTATCAAACTGTTCATACTGATCAGCCAGCTCGCTGATCTCTTTATCTATAGCCCCTTTTCTCGCCTGGAAAGTAGCTTTCTCCTCCTCAATAGCCGCAATCAGAGCCACGTCCTCCTCAAGAAATGATGATGTTGGGCTTCGCTGACTGACCTCTCAGAATTTGGCTACTTGATTTTCCAGGTCAGCCACGACCTTCCTTAAAGCATTAGTCCGCTCTTTATAGCCAGCAATGCTTTCAAGAGCTGTCACCTGGCATTCAGTAACAGCCTTCACAGGCCCAAAGGCGACGTTCCGATTCAGGACTCCAGGAAGTTTTACTTTCAAAATGGAGTAGAAAGCTCTTATGACTTCCTGAGCCATCTCATCATCTTCAGAAGCGGTCGTTGGAGATGAAGCTTGATGAGGATCGTCTATCCCAGGAAGAGCTACTTGGGAGGAAACTGAACCTGATAAATAAAGCAATACACATGTCAGTAACAAAAGAAAACTTACTTAAAGAAGGAGTTGTAAGTTTACCTCATGCCGGCTCAGCATCAACTGTAACTGGAGAAATGAGAGCAATACACATATCAAGAACTTCTTCAGTAACCGATGCCGGTTTACTGGAAGAATAAAGGACAGCTTCCTGTCTAGCCCCGGTATCTGGAGAAACCTCCGTGCTTTGTTCACTTTTCTTGTCTACAAGGGAATATACGATGGAAGTCAGCCTCACAAGTTGTATGCAAAATTGAAGTCGAAAAATCTCATCCGAAGAAAAGTGCAAGAATGACATACCCAGAAGAGGGTGAGCTGATTGGACTTGATTTTCATCCAAGTCTTTCATCATAGATTCTATCGCAGACATATCCCCAAAAGAAATGTCATAGGAGGGACTGGTTTTCTAATCGCCATAATGGTCGGGGCCTTCACCCTGATCATTCCTTCGCTCAAGCCTTACAAATGAAGAAGACCCGCCCTCATCCATCAGTTGAGGACGAGCAGGGGACACTGTTATTATGTCTACCTTTTCAGGTAAAGAAGCACCTGCCACAGTCGCAACTTCAACGTCCTGTGCAAAGGACAAACGCAATGGTGAGAAAACTCCTAACGGTTTGACCAAAATGGCTATGGAGTCGAGGAAGGGATCTACCTCTTGAATGGTAATGGCCTGCGATGCCGTCTGCCGAGAAGATCTTCTGGAAGGAGGCGAGCCGGCACTCACGTCCGCGACCTTCTTTCTTCCTCGAAAAACAACAACCTTTTTCATTTTTGGCCGTAGAACCAGCTCGGTGGAAGCTTTCCTCTTATGAGGAATTTCAGGAAGAGGTTCTTCAGTATCCTTTCTCCGAGGTGCTGTAACAATAGGCTCCTCAGGAACAACTCTTTGCTGCGGCGCTGCAGCCGGTTCAACTGTAGGTACGGCACCCTCCTTTCTGTAAATCTCCATTGCACATACTCTTTCTATATCAGCAAGGGTATGGTAAAACCTAGTCCCCGATATTAGACTCTACTCACGGTCATACCGAGAATGAAGGGTATTGACCTGAATATAGAACTTGGCAGCAGCAAAGAGCATGTGGGTGTCAGGCTTATCTTCGAGCAGGGTAAAAACTACCCCCGTACATCCAGCGTTGTAGTAGCCCCATGCATGCGCTCTATCGATCAGACTCCCTATCGACTGTAGATGACGGCTGGGATTGCCCAAGAGAAGGTGGCTGTAGCCAAATTGCCGTACAAAGCGAATCGGCAAATAAGGTTCCAGGAAAGTGTGGTTCTTATTCCTGAATACCAGATGGAAAGGCCTGATGGACTGGAGCCAACAAAATGCCCCAATAGGAAGGCTAGTAGTGAGTGCTCCCTCATCTACTAGGGTGTCTCCTACATGGCCACTACTAGACGGAGGTGACACTCTAAAGAATTTATTGTTCAGCAAAAAACTCAAAGCCTTCCTACAAACAGGCACCCCTATAACGGTCCAGTCCGTATCTCTGAATCTCCGAAGAAAGGCATCCCCCGCCAAAGAGTCTGCCATCAGCCTGGCGTTCATCAATCTAGGACAATGCAGCACCAGCCATCCCATCAGATAATGAAAGGAAAATTCAGTCATGCCAAAGAACTTTCTGCCATCAGGTGTTATCGCGTTCGCAATAAAGTGTCGCAAACCCCGTTGGATGGCGCAGACCATCATTGGAAGCAGAGCAAGTTGGCGTCCAAAGGCCAGCTTTACAGCCAGAAGAATCATACCCCGGCTTATTCTTTTAATAGACCCCGAACCACCAAGGACTACGCAGTCACGAAGACATATCATCAGGAAAGCGGTTAGCACTGCCTTTTCTGACAGCTTGAACTCAGCCTGCCTGAAGAAATGATAAACCGGGAAGTTTCCCTCAGGATCATCACTATCTTCAGCATCTACAGCTCCATGATCTGCCATCAACTGCTCTATCTCAGAGCTCGTCAAGGGCATACGAGACAATAAAGAGACTGAGTCGTCCCCTTCTTCTCTGGTGATGACGTAGTTAGTCCAGGCCCTCTTATGGGGAAGGGACCCCTCAGTCTTACCCGTCTTCGTAATCTGGTGACAAATAAAAAGTGACAGTAACTCTTTGTATACCTCCATCATCTCGGAGTTCTCCTTCTCCAAATCTAGGAGCTCTGCATCACAGGTGACGTATTCTGCGTATGGCTCCGTCCCCTAGAAAAATTTGGATATTGCCTGCATCTCGTGAAGAGCCAAACCATCTCCCCACCCGGAGTGAAAAAGCTGCACGTGTGATGGTTATATAACTCCGCCAAGGAGACAAACATTGGCCAGTTAACTTTAATGCCATATTGGGTGGCTCTAATGGCATAAAGAAGACGGCAGCTTTTAGGGTGGCCTCGTAAGTCGAGAGCACCCACCCAGTAAGGTCACTCCAGAACGGGACAGAATGTCTCTAACCTTCCATCCGCAGCTTCCCTTCCGGGTACTTCTTCTTCTTTGACAACATCAAGTTGGAGAGTCTCAGCAGCGTAGTGGTGAAGATCAGTCCGAACATCGTTCATTATGACACCAGGTTGCAGCCCCCTTATGGAGTAGGACGTGGAACCCTTGACACACTTGAATGTGTCCTTCTTCTGGTCACCAGAGTTGAATTGGATCCTGCCAGAAACAACCCTATGCAGTTCAGAGGTCAAGTCCTGTTTCATCTGCCACTGCACAACCAGATCAGTAAAAGCTGACAGAGGGTATTGGCGCTTCATCGATGGCAACCATATGCTTTGGTTATTTAACTTAACTACCAGAGGGTCTTTTAGACATATCGTCTCGTCATCCTCGAATCCTATACTGTCGTCGAACAGGAAGTATGCCTTCTTCAAACGACGTGTCCCAACGAGCAACAGCTTTTCGTCATTAATCATCTGCATCAGAAAGGTTTTGTCCTGTTCAAGTATGGCGATCGTCCGTTCCGTAGGTTGGTCATGACTGATCTTGGCCTGAACATTGCTGACCATATTGGTTATGAGGCTTGTGCCGAGGACTTGGTAAGCAGAGCCGAAAGGGATTCCACCAAGCTCTGGGACAAACATATTAACTGCAAGGACAGAAGAGAAAGTCAGACTCAGAATCTGCAGGAAAAACTAAGTGCTGGAGGAATCTTATGCGTCCAAAGGGTTATGCGCCCAAAGCAGCATATGGGCGCATAACACACAGCAGCATGTGGGCGCATAACATGCAGCAATATGTGGGCGCATAACATATAGCAACATGTGGGTGCATAACACACAACAGTATTGGCACATGCTTCGGTGAGCACATACGAATGCTCACAGAAGCATGTTGCCTTGGGCGTATGTGGCCAGGCAGAGAAAAAGTCTGAGTGTCGCAAATTAACGCTCAAGACTTTGTTTTGAGGCGTAGCCTCACCCAGGATCGATTCTTGGACTGGCGAGGATGCTGTCACAGGAGGAGAGCCACTCGGTGCAGCCCCCTTGCCTTTCGTAGATCTCTTGGCGGCCTTGGGAGACATGGTTCATAAAGAGATGAGATGAAAAGTCTTTTGAAAGTTCTAAGAGAAAAGTGAATAATGAATTTTCTCTTTTTTCAAAGCCTATTTATAGGCATGGACCATACCCTATGCGTCCACTACTCCTATGCGCCCACTACGAACTATGCGCCCACTATGACTTATGCACCTACGTGAAGACCCAGTCTCTTGCACATTATGTGACTGCCACGTGCTGACATGGACAACGCATGAAGGATGGACCTCTTCAAATTCTACTCCGATGAATCTGTCAGTTCAGATTTTTAAAGAAGTTCTTAACGACCATCTCTCTGACAGACTGGCCAAACTCTATGTGCCCAAAGGGAGAGCTATGTTATGCGCCCACTGCATCACGAGAAGACGGTCCATGCTTCTTTCAAAGTATTTCGAACTCGTTCAAGTATCAAAAACTTTGAAGGGGGTCCATGTATCCTCATGTCGAGAATCAAGTATATCACTACAACTGAATCAGATATATTAGATATCAAAGCAATAAAAACTATCAGAGAATGTACTTGCCTGAGGTCCTGAGCAGAGAAAATCAAACTACAAACCACTCAAAGAGCCATGAACGGTCAACTCACACAACAGTCTTCTAATGCTGAAACAGACATTATCGACGTTATCAGAATAGTCAAAATAGCTAGAAATGTCTATCCATAAGTCCAATTTTGGACACAGGAGCAAAACGGTAATTTCGGATCAAAATGATATCCGTCGTTGGACCCACTTTGTACCGAAAAATGTGCCAGAACCTACGGTCTCTAAAGTCATCAAACTACATGTCTACAGGTCCAGTTTAACGAGACAAACCCAAACGTATGTCCAAAGTTGGAGCCGTACAGAAATTTGCCCGTTGGATCGGGTCACGGGCCCGCCAAAATAGCATTCCGGTCGAGCTTCTCAGATTTGGACCAAACTTGGCATACAGGACCAAAAAAATGATGCGGTCCTGTTGGCGTAAGTTTCGTCTCGATATGACGAGCGTGCACAAAGTAATTGACAAATTTGTAAAAGATCGATACGGTAAATTTTGACGGATACGCATCAAATTCGTCGTACACACGCGACCAATTTGAATTCTGTCAAAGCCCACACGTCCACGAAGTCAATACGCACCTTTCGATACTTTCGGTTCGCGACCATGTCGCCCCGATTGACGGGACGGACGTCGTATCGGGACAATTTTTCTAAAATTTCAGTTTTGAAAATCAGTTTTTTCTCCAACTTCACAAACCAATAACTTTCTGTATAATGCATGAAAATTAAATCTACAAGAAGGGTTTTGATCTTTTATATGTTGTCTACAAGTCTCTATAGACCGATTTTGAAAACTAGCAACACGCTGGTCGCAAATCGGCCACAAAGTTGGGGTTTCTGGACAGTTTTTAACGTCCAATAAATCAATTTTTTTTCGATTTTGGAACTCGTTTTTTATCGCACATGATGCGAATCAGCACGAACTATTTGAAGAGAATTAAAGGTGTATAAGTTAGGATTATATCGAAAGAAACGACTCAAAAATCGATCGAGCGTGCGCGGAGAAATCTCGTTTCGAAATTGGCTCCTCGCTGACAGTTTCCGCGCGCAGGTGGGCTGCTCGTTGCGCGTTTTCCGACAATGTACGGCTGCGGGTTGGTCGACGGTGATGTCGGGGCGTGCGCTGGATTGGGGTGACGGCGTAGGGTTAGGGTTTTGTAAAAATCCCTCTCTCTCTCTATCAGAATATATATATAAAGGAGGGGGAAATCGGGTTGTGTTCGGTTTTGCCGAACAAGGGGCTTCGGCTTAAGGGGCTCGTCCCCCCTTGCTGTGTTGTGCTTTAGGTGTACGTGTGTGTGTGGTGTGTTTGATTTGTTTTGGGTTTTTAGTATAGGTGTGGGTTTTTATACTATATTATATTATATATATATATATATATATATATATATATATATTTTATATATATTTATATATATATATATATATATATATATATATATATATATATATATATATATATATATATATAAACCATTAACCACTCTCCCTTTTATACATATTTTATTTAAAACTATTTTTCATTTCCCTTTTTATAAATAGTTTTATATATATATACACACAATAAATGGAATAATACAAAGAAATATAAATAAAGTCTGAATTTATTTATAAATAAAAACTAAATATTTTATATTCTATATTTACTAAATATATTAAAAAGTTTTATAAATAAAAACTCATCTGTACATATATATATATGACTGACTTTCGCCCAACCCGCAGCCGTCCATCGCCGGAAAACGCGAACAAAGTACATAAACTGTACATCCTCAAATGCTGGCATTGTTAAACACAGTACATAAACTGGTTGGTCTAACTTCCTAAATTATTTCAAACGCTATCTGGCTTTGAGTTCGTAGGATCCATCTCGGCGGGGGTTATCGATGAAAAGCACATCCTCATCCGGCCATCAAGTGAAATTGATTTCCTTAGGCTTTGTTCTAAGGATTTGTGGTACATTGCTAGGGCTCCTATGAGGATCTTCAAATGGGATCCTGATTTCTCTCCTTCACAGGAATCACCAAAGATACCAGTGTGGGTTATACTGCCTAATCTTCCTCATCATCTTTATGCTAAGGATGCATTATTTGCCATTGCTGCAGTATTTGGAACACCTCTCAAAATAGACAAGGCAACATCGAAGTTATCTCGGCCGAGCATGGCTCGCATATTTATGGAGATTGATGCATCTAAGCCACTTCAACATCGTATCCGCATCAACATACCAAGTGGTGGTTTCTGGCAGTTGATAGAGTATGAATCAACTCCTCTTTATTGCTCTCACTGCCGCCACCAGGGCCATTTAATTGCCTCATGCAAAATTAAACACAAAGAACGAGGGAAAGAGCCTCTCCAAATGGAAACTCCTGTATCGACTAGTGCGCAACCTACAGTAGATGAAGTTATTCATATTGTCCAAAGGAAAGATGCGGTCCAGCCATCGAGGGATGTCAACTCAGCTCTGCAGCCACTCCAATCTCTGGCTATTACCCACCAGTTATTAGAAAAGGACCCGGTCATTCACGTTCCTGTGAGCGCGAGTTCCCCTGTTGATGGGACGGCGGCCATTACTCCTAGTAATGGAGATGCCACAATTGGACTGGATCACCTGGTCTCTTCTCAACAAAATTCTTCTGATCAAGAAACTGAAGTGCTATATCTGGATGATGACGTTCGTGACGAGGAAGACAGTGAGGAGGAGGGCAAACTTCGGAGCTGGGCCGACGAAGTTGAAGAAAAAGAGGCTGGAGCGAAGGAAGCAGCGGAGAAACCTAAGTTTAAGCGTAAGAAGCGACCACCGGAGCCTACAGATAGAGTCTTACGCTCGGTCTCTGCACACACAAAATCTGGTAAAACCCTACTCTCCAATAATGTTTAACATCATGTGTTGGAATATTCGGGGGGTTGCAAATAAGATTGCTCTTAAAAGACTTCGAAATATTTATCGGGTGAACAAAGTACAATTGTTGGCTATCTTGGAGCTAAAAGTTGATAACTCAAAGCTGCTACATTATCAGTTAAAGCTTGGTTTTGACAAGGGCTTCTCAAATAAGAAGGGCAATATCTGGGTTTTGGCAAAGTCGGGTTGCACCATTTCCCTATTGGATTCGTTTGATCAGGCAGTGTCTATTGCCTTTAAGAATGAATTCTTCTTGTCTGAAGTGATGTTTTCAGTTGTGCATGGCCATAATAAAAAAGAGGGTCATCGGGACATGTGGGATAGGCTGCTCAACCTTCGGGCTTTATACAATTTTCCTTGGGCAGTAGGAGGAGATTTTAATGCTATATCAGGGACTGATGAGAAGGTTGGGGGTCGTTTACCTTGCCAAATATCAATTCAGGAGTTTTTAAACTTTCAACTAGCTGCTGGCCTGTCCGACCTCCCTATAATAGGGAGTAAATTTACTTGGTTTAAATCCAAATATGGGGAAAGGAGGGGTTCGAGACTTGATAGAATGATGATCACTCAGGACTTGCTTGCTCTTGCCCCGTTGTCGAAGGAGGAGCATCTGAACAGGACTGAGTCCGATCATGCACCATTACTAATCAAATTGGCAACCAAACAGGAAGGTGGTTGGCATCCATTCAGGTTTTTTGATTTCTGGACTAAACCGGAGGGTTTTTTGCAGTTGGTGCAGGAGGCTTGGAACTCAACTAACCATGCTAATAGCTTGGTTCGTGTATGTGTTCGACTGGCTGCTTGTCGAACAGCCCTTTCGCAGTGGAGTCATAAAAAGTTTGGCGATATTTTCCAGGAAGTTAAGGCTGCGGAGGATCAAGTCCTTGCTGACGATGTTGCATTTGAGGTAGATAGGACAAGGGAAAATAGAATGCAGTTGGACAGGTCTATAGCAGTGCTGAAGCAACGCCATTCATATGTTGATTCCTATTGGAAACAGAAGGCGCGACTTCGATGGGATATTGAAGGTGATCGGAATACAAAGTATTTCCATGAGTGTGTTAATAGCAAACAGCGTAAATTGCACATTCACCACATTATAGATGATGAAGGCAGCGTCAAAACTGAATTTAAGGAGATCCAACATGTTGCAAATACTTATTATGAAGAGCAGTACAAAGGTATTAGAGTTGAAGAGGATGCCGTGCTATTGGAGGCCATTCCTTGTCTCCTGTCTGAGGAGGATAATGCAACCCTAACTGCTGAACCGACGAAGGAAGAAGTCCTACACACTATTAAAAGCATGGATACAAACAGTGTGGGGGGTCCAGATGGCTTTACAGTTGCTTTCTTTCTGGTGTGCTGGCCGATTATTGCAGATGACATTGTTGAAGCTATCTCCTTATTCATGGCAGGATTTGAATTACCGAAGGCTATCATGAGCACAACATTGGTCTTGATCCCTAAACACAATAATCCTAAATACATGACTGACTTTCGCCCAATCAGTTTATGTACTGTGTTTAACAAAATTATTTCTAAATTATTGGCTCTACGACTTGCTCCAATACTTCCTGGAATTCTCTCTCTCGAACAAAGTGGCTTTTTTAGGGGTAGAGAGATTGTCGACAACATATTACTAGCTCAAGAAATGCTGAGCTTGATGAACACCAATAGTAGAGGGGGTAATATTGCTATCAAGCTAGACATGGCTAAGGCATATGATCGATTAGACTGGACATTCTTGATGTAAGTCATGCGGAGGTTTGGGTTTTCTGAAAGTTAGATTAGTATGGTGTTTCGCCTTATTAATAATGTTTGGTACTCCACTATTATCAATGGCATTTCTTCAGGTTTCTTCCAAGCTTTCCGAGGAGTTCGGCAAGGTGATCCCCTATCACCAGCTTTATTCATTATTGCTGTTGAAGTTTTGTCCAGGAATTTAAATAAGACTCTGGAGAATGCTTCATTCAAACACTACTATGCACCAAGTGGTTGTCCTGCGATTACACATTTGGCATTCGCCGATGATGTATTATTATTTTCTGTGGGTGACATACGCTCGGTTCAGCTACTTCATGGAGTATTAACGAGGTATGAACGAGCGTCAGGACAAGCCATTAATGTTTCTAAATCATCCATTTATACAATGCCAGCATTTGATCGAAAGGAGGAGCTTCATGATATTACTGGGTTTGAGATCAAACAGCCGCCTTTCACGTACCTTGGTTGTCCTATGGCAGTTGGTGTTCGGACTACCATGTTATATAAAGATCTAATTGCAAAGATTAGAGGGCGCTTGGAAGGTTGGCAACAAAAAATCCTATCGTATGGAGGGAAGCTAACTCTATTGAAATCTGTTTTGCTCTCTATCCCAATGTATACAATTGCGGCTTGCAATCCCCCCAAGGCTGTCCTGAATAGATTGGAAAGTATGTTTGTTCGATTTTTCTGGGGCTCACATGATGGCTTGCAAAAGCATATTTGGGCGAGTTGGAGTACTATGGCAAGACCGATCGAGGAAGCGGGCTTAGGTGTGCGTTCATTGAAAGACACGATGGATGCTTTTACTGTTAAACTATGGTGGAAATTGAAGACCCAGGAAGGATTGTGGTAGCGCTTCATCAAAGCCAGATATTGCAAGTTTCAGGACTTGGATTCAGCTGGAGCTCCTCAAAAATGTTCTCATGTCTGGAAGCGTTTGTTACAAGGTCGGGATCTGGCAAATCATCACATTATTCCTCTGGCTTCGGGAGATTGGGCTTGGTCTTCAACATCTACAGGGAAGTTTTCAGTAGCAGCTGCTTGGAAGGTAACGCGTGTACCTTACACTGTACGATCTAAGTTTAAACACATCTGGAGTACATATATTCCATACAAGTGGTCGGTCTTATTATGGCGAATAATGCATAACAAATTACCCACTGATGATAACGTCCAAGCTATGGGGTTTCATTTAGTGTCGAAATGTCATTGTTGTGTAAACCCTAGTGTGGAGACTTCACAACATATCTTTCAAGCAGGAGACATGGTTACTCAAGTTTGGCGCCAATTTCAATCTGACTTTCAAATTTCATCAAGACGATCGGAATTTGCTGTTTGGTGGAGGAGGCCGAACATCCACCTCAAGGAGATTGTGGTAGCTGCGGTGTGCTGGGTGACTTGGAAAAACAGGAACAAATGACACTACGAAGAGTACAATTATTCTGTGAATCAACTAGTACATGAGGCTCGTCGACAGATTGGAAAGGCGATGAAGCGATGCAAGCATAATCCATCCCTCCCGGCAACTTGGCATCAGATTGGAGTTGGATAGTTCACTCTCTTGTATTATGCACTTCGAATATTTCAATAAAGTTTCTGGTTTGAGTAATATATATATATATATATATATATATATATATATATATATATATATATATATATATATATATATATATAAACCAAGCACATATACATATTATTTAAAAACAATTCTTTTTCCCTTCTTTATGAATAAATATTATATATATATATATATATATATATATATATA
>JANAVB010005598.1:7970389-8030389 GCA_029216955.1 Iris pallida | reverse complement strand
CTGGGGAGGGGGGCCCGACTCTCTCTCGGGCCGTGCGTACCCCCCATTCTCTGGCCGTGCGCCCCCAACCCTCGGGCAGAGCGCCCCCATCCTCCTTCGGGCAGAGAGCCCTCCATACCTCAGGCTTTGCTCCCGTTCCCCCCTTAGGATTCGAACCAGTTCTTTCCACCCGGTTTCTGTAATTTCAAAATTTCCAGAAATTTCGTATTTTCAAAATTTTGAAATATCCTGAATTTTCGAAATATCCTGTAATTTCGTATTTTCGAAATTCTAGCTAGTTCGAAATTTCGTATTTCCAATTTCTTATTTTTGTTTTTATTACCTTGCTTAACAGGGCCCTTTTGTGTTTTTTGGCTCTGTAACCATCTGTAACGCTCTTCTTGAGCTTCCTTTTGCTTTCTATAAGATGCCTTTTAAATATATATATATATATATATATATATATATATATATATATATATATATATATATATATAACTAGAAAACTAGTGTATTGATATTGTAATAAATATAACAAAATTATTATTATAAAAAAACTAAAATAAAATATAGGGGTTTACAGAAACTATCCAAAATTTCTAAGTAACGCTGTGCTTAAAAATTGACATCGATATACTAAGAAGGAGGCATTGGTTTATTGATACCCTTCTCTGCTTCAATTGTTACAACAATATTTCCGATCTTGGCTGAAGACATCACCAAGTCGATAACAAGAGGAGGAGAAATAGAAGTACAGTAGGCTTGTTTTGACGAAGGTCGATAACAAGAGGCTCAGAAGATGTGAGCTCCTTATGTTCCACTTTTTCAGTAGGAGAGACAAGATTGATGGTCAACAATTGAGAGGATGAAGGGCGAGAAGTGTATCCTCTGACTGGAATCACCAAGGTCTCGTCTGGGTCATCTTTTTGGTCTTCTTCTGCGTCCATAGGTAATACAACTTTCATGTATTCTTCTTTATGCATCCTGGAGTCTGTATAATAGGCTTCGATGCCTCAGAAAGGATTAAGGTCAGCAACTTCCTTCTTGACCCCTCTATTGTCGTCGATGTACTTAAAGCACTGGTGGAGAGTGGACGGCACAATATTGTGTTCATGCAACCATGACCTCCCTAACAATATGTTATAAGAAACATGACAGTCAATCACATAGCAAGAAACTTTTGTACGAAGATTGCCAATTTGGACTCTTAAGCGAATATTTTCCAGTGGTTTACTTTTCCCAAAATTGAACCCGAGAATAGTTATAACCGTCGCTGAGAGGCTGTAGACTGGAATCTTTAAAGAATCCAGTAGAGTTTTTGGAATTATGCTGAGTGCGGGTCCGGGATCAACAAGAATGTGATCTACCTTCATTGTGTCTACATACCCAGTGAAGTAAAGAGGTTGGTTATGCCGGTTGTCTTCTAACAGCATATCACCCCGGGTGAAGGTCATATTTGGAAGTATTTCCATTACTGTGACATTGAGGGCATGCCATAGGTTTTTAATCTGGCTTCTTGAGATGTATAGGACAAACGTCGGCTTGCATCAGGGCTTCGTTTAACATTTCTCGAGTTTCCTTCGAGAGATAAAGGAGTCCAAAAATTGATAGTCTTGGTAGAGTGTTGGCTAGTTGAGCCAATATGTCAAAATTATATAACTTTTTGAGACCTTGTAGTGGAATTTTCTTCAAATTCTTGTCGAAACGAACCTGTTGCTTGCCCTTGTCAGCTGTTATCGGCTTCGAAGGGCCCGAATCTGCTGGTGGAGCAGATGTTGGAAGAGAATTAGTAGCATGAGGAGGAGTGACAACTTCATTCTCCTGACCTTCTGGGTGGTCTCTGAGATAGATTCTCCCAGACCTAGTACCGTCCAAGACTTCTTTTTTTGGAGCAGATGAGAGAGAAACCATGCTACAGATCTTCGCTCGTGCCCTTCTTTTGAAAGATTTCTTTCTTTGATGAGGTAATATGTGATTTACTCCAAATCCCAAACCAATACGAGACTTACTGTCTTGTAATTGCAGAGAAAGAGGTATTGGAGAGCCCTTTCCAGCGTTCAAACCTTGTGCTTTCTGAAAGTCATAACCTATCTTCAGCATCAGCTCACGAGATTGTTGATTGTATCGATGGAATTCTAGTTGGTAGTCTCCGGCCTTCTGATGTTGGCGAAGAAGCCTTTGAAGAAGAAGGCGTAGATCCTGCTGGAATGAAGGTAACATTCAAGGGAAGGATACAGCCATTAAGTGAGGTGGGCTCACTCGAAGTCATGTTGCATGATTTGTATTTGCCCGACTTTTTCGATTTGGTAGAAGGAATGGATGTCTTTTATTCGAAGTCGACAACTAAGTCTGGATGAACCCACATAATTTTGCCTTTTGCTGTCGACAGTGGTACCAAACCGTCGTTTCGTACCGGCGAAAGATTTAGATCTCCATAGTTGCTTTCAGTATAGGAACAACACCGTCAGAGACTAGCTGAGCAAGGAAGTCTCTAAATTGTAGAGAGACGACATTGGCAGTCATCGTCTTCTAGTCCTTCCGGAGAGTGATCGCCTTAGCGTTGATTAAATCTTTGATCTTTCCTTTGAATATATAGCATGCCCTGTTTGGATGACCCAAAAACCTGTAATACATACAATATTTAGGGTTATCAGTTTTACCTACTTTGTCTGGATGTTTGATCTCAGGCAGTTGAAGCTTATTGCCCTTGATCAAGCAATCGAAGATGCTTATGACATCTTCATCATCGAAATAATACTCTCTCTTGGATCGTACTGTTGTCCTCTGTGAAGATGTCATTGCTGTAGGAGCTAGTTGATCTACATTGATTGCCGAAGCTTCTTTACCCTTACGAGTGTTCGAATGACTACCGCTGCTGGTAGCAGGATGTTTGTTCGACATCGGGATGCCTAGTTGTCAAAACTTTCAGCACTATCTTCATCTGCTCTGGCACTTGCGATGAAGGAACCCCAATCTTGAAATTGTGTTGGTTCCGTCCATATACTGACTATAGGTAACAAGTTTGATTTACATGTATCGATTGTCAATGCATTAGGGGTGCCCGGAGGTATTTTCAATATTTCTTATTGGAAGCGCTCTATGATATGTTCGGCTGTTTCATTGGGCTTCTGCTTGATTTTAGTGAGGGCAGACATAGTCATGTCGTTCATCCCTTCATAAAATTATTCTAGGAACTTCTGTTTCAAGACAGCAAAAGATGTTATGCAACCATTCGATAGGCTTCGATACCAATCGTAAGCAACCACTGCTAAGCATCCAACAAATACTCTATTGAGTAGAGCATCATTCTTCTGGAGGTGAGCAGTCATCATCTCGAAGTAATTGATATATTGACTCAAAGTTGTTTTGCCTTCGAATAGTGTCATAGACTGCGGTTTGTAATTGAGCAGGAACGGGACATCGTTCCACTCTGCAAGGTAGGGTTGTTTGATCTGAAGCTTATGTAGTCCCTCTTTCTGCTTAAATACTTCAAACTGATTTTATAGAAATTTGACTGCATCAAGAAGGTCCCCGGATGTTTGAGGAGTAGTAGATTTATTTGATAGGTTATGATGTTGAACTGCATGGTAAGCATTACCCCCAACACTGGAATGGCTTGGAGTAGCCTGTGCTAGAAGATGTATGACTTCTGGTGCGATGGTATTTAGAGAAAATTGTACCCCTGGACCAGTTTGGACAGGCCCAGAGACTGTTGCGTGTTCTTGAGCTGGAGTTGGGTTCACAACTGATGGAGTAGCATGCTATGCCGTAATCATCGTGTGCATACTTGTAACCATGTCATTCATTGCTTTCAGTTAGCCTCCAAAGCAGCAATCCTTTGTTCTTGGTTAGCAGAACTGGTAGCGTCTTGTTTTTCATTGGTCACGTTAATAGACACTTCTTTTGATACCGAGGACGAGCTGGTGGACAAGATAGTTCGATCAGAATCCTCGCCTTCGGTATCGAAGTCCGATAAGTTGCTACCCCCAGGGTTGGAATCAGAAAGATTCCCCTGACCGAAGAGGTCTCAACTTCTTTATCGTGTGTTTTGATAGACTCCTTCAGCAGGGTCAAGGATTCGATCAAAGTATTGCCGACTCGAAGTTCGTAATGAGTTACGTCTTGGGCATCTCCCACCCCTAGTACTACTAGATATCATATTGACAAAGGCAAACATCAGCTCTTCTTCATCTAACAGGATCACCTTAGGGGAGCGACGATAATTCAAGCGGTCAAACACAGATCGTTTGGCTGTCTTACAGCATCACTTGATTACTATCTCATATGAATTATAGCAATGTTTGTTATGTGTATTTATTGTTGCACGAGACGAGTCCTTCATCTTCTACTTATGTAAGATAAGCTCGCGGAGATCTGTTACATTAGAAGGAGAAGAAGAAGAAGGTAGACTTTGCCTGATTACATTAGGAATATAATTTTTATTCCTAAATTTTTGTGTCCCCTGTGTATACAGGGAAGTACTGAGTTCATTGGCATAAGTGAGTGGGTTCTTGTTCTTAAAACCTATATTGTGCGCAAACTGGTGGTTGGCACAAACTGCGTTGAAGTCCTCTGGCACGCCATATGGCTTGGTTTAGGAAATTATGCTCGGTGCCTATTAATATAGGCATGTATATCAGTGTCTGACATAATTTGATTGTCAGTCTATGACACCTTCAGCTTTCCCTGTTCAGTCCTTGATATGTGCAAGTTGGGGAGATCATGGCGCGGACCTGATTGGCACTGATTGGTTTGGCATGAACCAGTTTGGCACAGAGTAGGCAGAATGCCTTGTTGTTCTGCGCATTAGCATCGCACGTTTGGCACGACGCCTATGGGCAGAAGAAGTTTCACCTTAAACATGACTTACATTCTTTGTATCATTTTGTTTTTCTTTGCCAAAAGATGTAGAGTTTCTGTCCAGAAGTGTTTGAGCACTGATTGGCGCAGAGGCGCAATCGAGTGTGTTTTCCACCAAGTCAAGGACTGGAAAAGAGTAGGTAATGGCCATTGGGCGCTTTCCCTTGATTTTAGCATCAGCAACAGTAATTGGCACGGATTTAGACTTCGAAGTCCAGATGGCACACGGCTTCTTGTTCTTGGTAGCAGCAGTGGAGCGCTTGGCACCCCCGACGCCAATTATTTCTTCGTAAGCCATTTCGTCAAATTTTACGACCAAAGTCTCCTGCGTCGTACCGATCGACGCAACATCGCGTTGAGTTGCCACTTTCTCGTTGTAGGAGAAATTCGTCCCAAGCAGAGTCACCATTTTGTTTGCAAAGAACAAAAGTCTTCTAAAGAAAACATAACTACAAACTAGAAAAGATAGTACAAAAATCCTTATATAAGGTTATAGGTACAATTTTGATTCTGAGAAATTACAACTATAGGAATCTGATCAGAAGACAATCACTTTATTCCTTGGATGATGTGATATCGTAGAAAAAAGGCTCTTGAATTTGCTACGAAAGCGATAGAGAATTCTTGCTAGGAGTCTATAATTAGTGTTTTTTTTAAGAAAGTGACTTTGGAACTCTATTTATAGAGTTTGAGATAACTGCCAGGCAGTTATAATTATTGGCCCACAATATAAAGATATAATGTTTGTGCGGTGCTTTATGTTCCATGTATCATTTCGTCCATTAGCGCGAACGGTTAACTTAATTGCATAGGACGCATGGCTTTCTGTGAAAGAAAGGTGCTTGGTCATGGGCAGTGTCGTATGCACGTTCTTCAAGATTAGTGGCATGTGCGCCACATTCTCTGTAACTGCTTCTGGATGATGATTGATTGGTGCCTGTTTGATGAATGATGCATTTTGTTGATTGGCGCCAAACTTTAATTAGCATTATGTGTTGAGTCTATGTAGAATTTGTCAATTCGTGCCATTTGGTAAATGATACTGAGAAAATGCACTGACCGTCATCATGACAAATCGTTCTGAAAAGACGTAAGATTTGGCTTCTTGAGGAAGATTGTCACGTCGTGGCATCTTGTTGTTTGGTGCTATTTGAGTTCATGTCTGATCTGTGTGATCCAGCATTGGCGCAGAGTATCTGACAACATCCTCTTTGAGCGTCGTGCGTGCAAAACTCAAGAAAAATATCTTCTCGATTGTCGTGCTATCAGTCATCATGATTGATGATATATAAAGTTTTATCTTCTCAAGGAAGCTTTGCTATGGGTCTTGGCGCTATCTGATGAATGGTGCTATTCAGCGATTGACGCCATTTAATAGATAGTGCCTTTTGATACTATCATGCGCGCTAACTGTAAATGGTGCGGCGCACTTTGTTGAAAAATATCTAAGCTTCTACAAACATGTCCACATAAAAAATTGTGATCTCAACTTCCACTAAAGTTTGATGAAGAATGCATCGACTACGTCCACCATCCTGCGAACCCCCAGTCAACCTGCTTTTGTCGGCAGCACCATCGATTCCCAACTGGCCCTTTGTCTTTTCATAATGCCCTCGTGCCAGCCCCAAAAGAATGTCGCGAACATGCGTTCTATGGAGGGCAAAACCTTCGTTGGAGGAAGGCATACCACAAGCAAATAATGGGGATATAGCTTAAAATATGATTGATGAGAATATGCTTGCCACCAGGTGATAAAATACAGTTATGCCAGCCCTCCAACTGTTGCCTGATCTTGCCCAATAAAGAGTCGAACATAGCAGTGTTTAGTTTTGATTTTTTAAGAACAACAATTATCAATTTTTTAAATCTATTTGCATATTCTGTTGGCCCATTGGTCATGGTCAAACCTGATTTTAATAATTGATCAAACTCTGTCTCGATATAAATGCAAGTCAATTCAGATGTTTACCTACGACGTTTTGGACACTGCTCAACAATACATATTCACTTTGTTCAAGACCGAAGCTGTTTCTGTTCCGAAGCTGTTTGCCATTCAGAATGTACTTCCTGTTAAGCTATGTAATTTTTCATTTTATTGAGTCTAGGAATACATTGTACACCGAGTCGTACTGGCAAATAGACTATCCGAAAATGTTTTTCAAAAACCATCATATTCTTTTACAAATGACCTACGTTTTTGCAAAACATCATTTTTACCAAAAGCTTCTGAAGGACTTTTCAAAAAGCCAAAATTGATTTTTCTCAAAAATGAACTGGCAGAACCCTAGCAGAACTCGGTCCGAGTTTGGCCAGAGTTCCGCCAGAGTTCGGCCAATTGGAACGTCAGTGAACGTTGGATTTTGAACTTAGTCATCCTTCAGTTGTGGTTTGTTACAAAGAGTTCTGTCCGAATTCTGTCAGAGTTCTGTCTTTGAAAAACGATAAATAGAGAAGTATTTCGATCATTTCAAATCACCAATTCACTTTCAATCTCTTCTCTTCCTGAGCTTACATTCTTCCAAAGAGTTTTCAAAAAGCTTACATTTTTAAATCCCAAGCCAGTTACAATCCTCTAGTCGATTTGCCAGTACGGTGTGGTCTAGAAGTTTCAGAGCGATTGTAATCAGAGGCTTGATAGAAGATACAACTCTTCACAATTGAAGTTGGTCGAGTTCTTCGTATCAAAGCTCGCGTCTGTAGAAGTTGCAAGGACTTCGTATGAAAACTTGCGGGATTTTCCAATAGTGGATTCAACTGGAAGCTAGAGTTCTTCCGACTGGACTAGTCCTCACAAGAGGGAAACCAGTATAAATCTCGGTGTTTGCGTTTGCCTTCTGATCACTTTTAATTTCTGTCATTTACTTTGTGATTATTATTATATATGTGATCTAACTGCTAACAAGATTTTTAATTAGCAATATTTTGCTGCCTACTCTATTCACCCCCCTCTAGAGTATTCTGCTTTACGATTTCGTTCCTACAATTGGTATCAAAGCGGGTCATACAGGTAAAGCAAGGTAAAATTGCAGTTATATTCAATTTTTTATAGATCACAGCATTACACATGGCAACTGTGAAATTCACAAGTGAAGGCCAAGCCACAAACAGACCTCCACTGTTTGACGGCACAAACTACACTTATTGGAAAACACGTATGAGTTTCTTTCTGAAATTTCTTGATTTTGACTTATGGTCTGTAGTTATTGATGGCTATAAAAAGCCACCTCGTATTAATGTTGATGGTGTTTTAGTTGAAAAATGCCATGACAAATATACAGAGGAAAAAAAGAAAAAGGCCAGTCTTGACGCACGTGCTATTAATGCTTTATTTTGTGCCTTAGACAAAACTGAATTCAATAGGGTGTCTACTTGCACAACATCAAACGAAGTGTGGAAACTTCTCAAAGTAACCCACGAAGGAACAACAAAAGTCAAGGAGTCAAAGATCAGCAGACTTACTCAGGAGTACGAGGCGTTCAAAATGAAGCCAAGTGAATCAGTCACTCAGATGTTTACAAGATTTTTGGATATTATAAATCCTCTGTCTTTACTAGGCAAGGATTATAGTAACCATGAGAAGATTCGCAAACTTCTACGAGCCCTTACAAAGAACAGGATTCCAAAGGCTACTGCAATCATTGAAGGGAACGACCTCTCAACAATGTCTCTAGAAACACTCATGGGTAAGCTACTCACTCACGAGTTAGAACTTCAAGACTTTGAAAATTCTACACAAAAGGAGAAGTCAGAGAAGATGACCGCTCTCAAGGCTAAACATAGAAGAACCATCGAAGATGATTCTGATGACAGCGACTCCGACTCTAAAGATCAAGCTCTTCTGGTAAGAAAATTCAAGAAGTTCATGAGATTTAACAGTAGAACAAAAGACAGCAAAGACAACAACAACAACGAGGAAGATCCTATTTGCTACGGATGCAAGAAGAAAGGACACATGAAGAAAGATTGTCCCTCCGCATCATCATCAAAGAAAAGCAGCAAATATGACAAAGGCTACCTGAAGAAATCTACATCAAGGAAGTACGCCAACACAAGCATATGGCATGAAAGTGAAGCCAGCGACTCAGAAGATGAACAATCAGATGACGCTACAAATGTATGCTTGATGGCTTGTGATCAGGTGGGACGCCCTTCACATGCTAGGAGCAAATGGATCCTCGACAGCGGTTGCTCACGGCACATGACCGGTGACGCTTCATTATTCGCAATACTGTCGAAGAGGAATAAAAAAGGATACGTCTCCTTCGGCAATAATTTAAGAGGGTACATAATCGGTATCGGTGACATTGGTAAGGCTCCCTATCCAGTAATTAAAGATATTTGTCTAGTTACTGAGTTAAAACATAATCTGCTCAGCATAAGCCATTTAGCTGATCACGATTATGGTATTAACTTCGTAAAAGATAAATGTACTATAATTGATAGTTCAACTGGTAGCACTATATTTGAAGGTATTAGGGAAGACAATATATATGTATTCTATTTGTTGGAAGATGCTAACACAACAGGTAGATGTTTGATGGCAAAAAGCGTTGAGAGTCAACTATAGCATATGAAACTCGGTCATGCAAACATGGATACAATTTCAAGATTATCTACGAAGAAGTTGGTACGCGGTTTACCGGACATTTCTTTCAAGAAGGATACGGTATGTAGTGAATGTGAAAAGAACAAAGCTACCAAATCCGCATTCAAATCCAAGAACGCTGTAAGTACCACTAGACCTTTACAACTGTTGCATATGGACTTATTTGGACCCAGTAGAATTGTCAGTCTAGGTGGTAAGTTATATGCATTTGTCATTATAGATGACTTCTCTAGATATACATGGGTTTAATTTCTTGCACGCAAGAATGATGCATTACCAGAATTCGTCACCTTTTGCAAGAAAGTACAGAATGAAAAAGGGTTCATGATTACTCGCATTCGTGGTGATCATGGCGGCAAATTTGAGAATGCAGAATTCAAGCAATTTTGTGACACACACGGTTATTTGCATGAATTCTCTTGCCCTAGGACTCCGTAACAAATAGAGTTGTGGAATGTAAGAACAGAACTCTATCTGAAATGGCTAGAGTAATGTTAAACCAGTTTAGTCTACCTAGATACTTATGGGCTGAAGCTGTAAATACAGCATGCTATATTCTCAATAGGGTTCTAATTCGACCTATATCGAAGAAGACTCCCTATGAATTATGGTTTGATAGAACACCAAATGTTTCTTATTTTAAATTTTTTGGTTGTAAATGCTTTATTCTTAATAATAAAGATAATTTGAGTAAATTTGATGAAAAGGCCGATGAAGGTATATTTTTAGGTTATGCAGCAAAGAGCAAAGGATATAGAGTCTTCAACAAAAGAACCATGATCATTGAAGAATCTATCAACGTCAAGTTTGATGAGCTAAATCAACACTTAGACGATGATGACAATGAAGACATAATCGCACCAAGTACAGCTACTGCAAAACCTTCACACAAAGATACAAAACCATCACATCAGGCATCAGATGAACCTCCAAGCAAAGAAGTCGGAACTAGCAATCCTGAGACTACACCAAAAGAGATGAGATTCTTGGCTAATCTAAAGGATTTGGTAATTGGTGAGATTACCAAGGGTGTAAGTACTCGTTCCTCTAATAAAGATATAGGTTCTTGTGTTGCTTTTGTCTCGCAGTTTAAACCCAAAAATATTGATGAAGCATGTAGTGATAACTTTTGGTTAGATGCTATGCAAGAGAAATTAAACCAATTCGAACGAAATCAAGTTTAGGAACTTGTTCCCAAGCCCATTGATCATCCGGTCATTGGAACCCGATGGGTATTCCGAAATAAACTAAACGAGAATGGTTTAGTGACTCGTAATAAGGCTCGACTCGTTGCTCAAGGATACAATCAGGAAGAAGGTATCGACTACGATGAGACTTATGCCCTAGTTGCGAGATTAGAATCCATTCGCATATTATGTGCATTAGCATGTTTTCATAATTTTAAGTTATTTCAAATGGATGTCAAAAGTGCATTTTTAAATGGTTTTATAAAAGAAGAGGTTTATGTAGCTCAATCACCCGGTTTTACTGATTTTAAATTTCCAGAATATGTTTTCAAGTTGAAGATAGCTTTATACGGTTTGAAACAAGCCCCTCGTGCTCGGTACGATCGTCTAAGCACTTTTCTACTTGATAACGGTTTTTCAAAGGGAAAGGTTGACACTACTTTGTTTATAAAATCTTTGAATAATAATATTCTTTTGATTCAAGTCTATGTAGATGATATTATCTTTGGATCTACTGATGAATCTCTTTGTCAAGAAATTTCAAAGTGTATGCAGAATGAGTTTGAGATGAGCATGATAGGAGAGCTGAAATTCTTTCTCGGACTGCAAATCAAACAAACCAGCAATGGGACGTTCATAAATCAAGCAAAGTACACAAAGGGTCTATTAAAGAAGTTCGACATGGAAGCAGTCAAGCCACTTAGCACTCCAATGGCGACTTCAACCAAGCTTGATATTGATGAACAAGGCAAACCTGTCGACATACGTAAGTATCGAGATATGATCGGTAGCTTACTGTATTTAACTGCTAGTCGACCAGACATTATGTTTAGTGTTTGTTTATGTGCACACTTTCAAGCTAATCCTAAGGAATCACATTTGTGCGCAGTTAAGCGTATCTTTCGATACCTTAAAGGCACTTCTACTGTTGGCTTATGGTATCCCAAAACCACATCATTTGACTTAACCGGTTATTCTGATGCTGATTTTGCCGGATGCAAGGTAGATAGAAAAAGTACTAGCGGTACATGTCATTTCCTAAGAAAAGCTCTAGTCTCTTGGTTTAGTAAAAAGCAAAATTCTGTTGCATTATCAACAACCGAGGCTGAGTATATTGCCGCAGGACGTTGTTGTGTACAAATTTTATGGATGAAACAAACCTTAGAAGACTATGGATTGTATTTTACACACATACCCATTTTCTGTGACAACACTAGCTCTATTAATTTGACTAAGAATCCAGTATGTCACTCTCGTACTAAATATATCGAGATTCGACATCATTTTCTTAGAGATCATCAACAAAATGGAGATATAGACCTTGTATACATAGACACACAGAATAAATTAGCTGACATACTTATAAAACCTCTAGCGGAAGATCGTTTCAATTATTTACGTCGAGAATTAGGAATTTTATATGTCAATAATATTAATTAATTTATTCGATACTCAAAAATTGTTTTGGAGACAAGCCTAAAAAGAGTCTGTCTGTCACCACGACTACGGTCAAAGCGAAGCGGTACTTAAGAGTTCCCCGGTGAACCTCCGTTAGCTGGAACAGTACTCCTACAGCTAATCTGAGACAGATGCTGAGTAAAGAATATTAATTTATAAAATAATATTAATTATATTACTTTGAGATTTAAAATTACTAAACTTTGAATTAAAAACTTAAAACGAATTAATGAAAAAGATGTGGCCCCATTTCTATTATTTTTGATATATATATATAGCCAGGCAACCCTTGGCGAATTCGGCCCGAGTTTGGTCCGAATTCGGCCAGAGTTCGGCTGGATATATATATGTACCAGCCAGAACCCGAGGCCCCCATCTTCTTCATTCTTCCAAACTACATCAAACAGCAGCTGCCGCGCCTCCAAACCCTAGTTTTTCTCCATCCTTGTTCTTCCAATCCGAGTGGAGATTCTCGTCCAAACTTTGGATTCGTGCGGAGAACTTCGTATAGGACCGATTGTAGGAACGAGTTGTAAAGCACAATACTCTAAAGGGAGGGTGAATAGAGTAGGCAGCGGAAATTAACTATTTAAAAATGTTAGTAACAAGATCACAGATAATATATTACAGATATGTAAATAAAAAGTAGAGAGTAGAGAGCAAACGCAAATACAAGGATGTATACTGGTTTCCCTCTTGTGAGGACTAGTCCAGTCGGAAGAACTCTAGCTTCCAGTAGAATCCACTATAGAAAATCACCACAAGTTTTCATCCGAAGTTCTTGCAACTTCTACAATACGAGCTTTGATCCGAAGTACTCGACCAACTTCAATTGTGAAGTGTCTAACTTCAATCAAGCCTCTGATTACAACCACTCTTAAAACTGCTAGACCGTACCGTACTGGCAAATCGACTAGAGGATTGTAACTGGCTTGGGATTTGAAAATGAATAGCTCATAATACTTTGGAAGAAGTAGTAGGCTTATAGAGAAGAGATATAAAAGTGAATGAGTGAGTTGAAATGATCGAAATCCTTCTCTATTTATAGTTTTTCCAAAGGCAGAATTCTGACAGATTTCGGGCAGAATTCGGGCAGAACTCTATGAGAAAATTTTGTTGGGATCCGTAATTGCAGGGAGACCAAGTTCAAAAAGCAACGTTCACTAACCGAACTCTGGCCGAATTCGGGCCGAACTCTGGCCGAATTCTTCTGGAGTTCTGTTGGAGTTCTGTCAGGGTTTTTACAAATTAGTTTTTGGGCTTTTTGAAAAGTCAAACAGTTAGGAAGTAGTTTGGGCTTTTGTAAGTGGGCTTGTTTTCAAAATGAAAGGATATTTTGAAAACGTTTCTTGGGTAGCCTATTTGCCAGTACGATGCAGTGTACATCGTATTCCTAGACTCAATAAATATGAAAAATACATTGATGAAATAGGAAAACCAAGAGCCCTTTGATGACGCCTTTCTTCAAATATTTGAGCAGACTTGAAGACGCCTTTTTCACTTGACGACGGTCGTCCAAAGATAAACAGATCTGGAAATCTGAATACCTTTCGGAGGCTTCGCCCCCGAACCCCTGACGGGATTCGTTGCCTCCTCGACCTTTGTCCGCTGACCGGGCAGCGGAACCCCCGATGCGAGGCCCCGGATAGGTCGTTAGGCGGTTCAGAGAAATCTTCTTGTATAACGCCGTCTTTGGCCCATCAATAATTGTCTATTGCATATGTCCTGGTTTGACAAAGCTTGATCATGCTTATAGCATGTCTACAAATACATGTTAGACAAACGAAACCAATATGATACAAGCATAGCAATATGATATAGAACATTTAGGACAATGCTAACATTAGGACAATGCTAAGTTAGAGTAGCAACATGATAGTGATTACATGAATATTAGTGACGTCGATATGTTAAACTTAATTGATTAGCCATATTCAAAAATATGATATAATCTTTGGGCTAACAATCTCCTCCGTTTTGATTATGACAAATCCTTTAAGTTTAATGTATATACAGTAGATGCATGTATCACTAATAAACACATAATACTATAATGTTAATTCTTTCTGTCATTATTGTGGTATGAATGGACATGTTTCTAATCATTGTCAGATTAGAAAACTTGTTGATATGAACTTGTGCAAATGGGTTCCCAAAGCTAACAAATGTGGATCCAAGTATTGGATACCAAAGTCTTCACCTAATATTGCAGGTGAAGCTTCTCATATCAAATAGAACCATGGAACATGTTGGTGATTGCAAAGCTACAAAGGTCATCTTCTATGCAATTGCACCAACATAAGCATGGTCACTAGAACCACTTCGGTAACATGCTTTCTAAATAGTTTTTAATATCTAGCATGTTCTTACTGATGTCTTGCTATTAGATCTTATTGATATCTTTTAAATTGTTTATTGTTTGAATCAATGTGTGACATAATCCTAGCTTGACTAGCTGTTTAGCTTAAATGTTTAGTTCACACTAAATAGTCTTTTACTCACTTTCCACTAGTGTGACACATTTGTCTATGTATGCTATTTACTCTTATTCTTTATTCTTGAAGCATGCATAGGAGCTTAATTTTGTTTTGGATAATATGCTTTTGACTTTTCGCCTTTAATATTTTTTTATGGTCACTTCTTATCGATTTGTCTTTAACATGTCACATTTACTTTGATCAGTATTTTTGAGTATGTATATTTAGCACAAGTCTTCTATTTACTTGAAAAGTATATACATATATTTTTATGTTAACCTTGTGCTTGCATAATATACTTCACTACTTGATGCTCATATTTTATTTTGATTAATTTCTTATGAATCAATTACATCTTTGTCTGATAAAGTTTATTTATGCATGTTTTTGATCTTGTGATAATTTTTTTATGCTTGTTAAAGATACATGAATAATGCATTATCATTCATATATTGCTGATATGTTTCTTATATTTTTGTATAAATATCTTTATGGGATATATGAGTTAAGTTCAAGTTCTATATTATATTATTTTGAAATGTAGTTTCAAACTTGTGCCTATCTCATACTTTAGCTATTGATTACTTTGAACAATTTTTTATGTTCTTATTTTTATTAGCTTCTTCCTCAAAGTCTCTTTTAATGATGTATATTTTTTTTGGCTTTTTGGTTGACATTTTGGATACATGATATTTTAATATCTTGATCTTGATAAACCATTCTTTGGGTATTTACTTTTAGAGATTCTGGATTTCGACGATGTTCGATGATACTGCATATATTCCTTTGAATCTAAGTTCTTAAAAGTATAAATCATTTTGGGAACAAGCCGAAAGGGTCCTTCTGTCATACAGGTGTAAATAGCCTGAAGCGACACGGTTTACTAGTCTTCGGACTACCGCTAGCTGGGAACCGGCCCCTACAGCTAACCCGAAGTGATCATTACTTTATAGACTTAAGATTTATTAAGGTGTACTTGCAACTATTATCTAGTTCTGGATCAAAGGTGCTGTCAAGTCTCCTAGATTCTAGAATACATCAACGTATCTAGGTCTTACATTTTGATTTACAAATGTTTTATATTTTATTGTTACCCAATGATTTTGTAGCATATATGGATAAATGTAATTCAAACATCTTATGCTGTATGCTACATTGTTCTAAGATTTTTAAGTCCATAGAATATAATTTATTTTATATTGCACTAATTCTTTTTTCCTCGGTTATTAAAGAAGAGATTTATTTTGGGTACAAGCCTACAAAAGGTCTGTCTGTCACCACGACTACGGTCGAAGCGAAGCGGTACTTGAGTGTTCCCTGGTGAACCTTCATTAGCTGGGACAGTACCTCTACAGCTAACCCAAGATTGATCAACGCTTTATAAACTAAAGATTTATTGAGATCTAATTGCAATTATTATCAGATGGATTTTGAATTTTAGATTTGATGAATAATATTCTCTCTTTATATTTTCGCAAAAGGTAGCATATGATTGATCTATCTTGTCGATTGTGAGATTCTATAGCATAGATCAATTTATATCATCTTTTGACTTATACGATTATTCATCATGCTAATTTGAAATATCTTTTGATTGTTTTATTTTTAAATGTTTATTTAATGGATATTTCTTCTTTTGTCTAAAAATGATTGTTTTTCGTATTCGTGACTACTCATTGAATATTATAGTCTTATGATTTCGTCTTTAATTTGTGTAATATTCAATGATTTTGAGCTTTATATTATCATCTTCTTATTCCTGTTACTTACTGTCTATAACAGTAATTCTTTGCGGAGAGAAGTCATGCAAATTGAATATCTCTCTCAAAGCGTTTCTTTTCTTTAACCCTATGGTTGTCAGTGAACACCGTGCTAAGGCTTTAAAAGGGAAGAAATGAACTTTGATAAGAAGACCTAATATTTTTGAATTAGTTTTCTACTTCTAAAAATATGTCTCCGAAATTTATTTTAAAATTTTGTCAATATTATTATTTTTGGATATAACCATGTAAAGGTGGAGCAGTTAATTATTTCAAATCAATTATCCCCTTGACATGCCATATATCTAGAATACACTTTTCTTTGGACATTTATCTAGTTATGTTTATTTGTTCAAATGGATTTATTTATGATTTATGGATTCTTTTATTGAAATTATTTTCGTGATTCGAATCGCCAACTTTCAGTCTGAGGACTAAATGGACGTATTCGAACATTTATTAAGACAGTTTTTCGTAATAAATTCCACATTTTTGAAAAGCCTTTTTGATTTTTTTTGATTTATAGAATCTGTCTGGAACTCAAATTTTATTATTAAAGACAATTTTGAAAATATTTTTTATGTCTTGAAATATTTCTTTTATATATATATTGGAGATTCATATTTTGTTTCTTCATCTTTAAGCGTTTATTCATTGGATATTTCTTTTTCTTGCCTAAAGATGATATTTGTTTTGAGTTTGGAAATTTATATGCATTTGATCAAAGGAAAGAAAAGATGCATATCTTGGATATCCCTTAGATCTTATGATTATTTATTTTATCTATTTTATGCATATAAATTATTTTTGAACTATATACGCATATTTTAAGGGGGAGCAAATTAATTGTTTCAATTATTTTATGTCCTTAATATGTGGTATACCTAGTTCACCATGGACTTATATTGTCTAATTTAAATATCTATAATCATTGGTAAAAATACATATCCCCTTAAGAATGTTTGATCTATGCTATAGAATCTCACAATCGACAAGATAGATCAACAGATGCTACCTTTTGTGAAAATAAATCATTAAATAATATTATTCATCAAATCTAAAATTCAAAATCCATCAGATAATAATTGCAACTGGATCTCAATAAATCTTTAGTTTATAAAGTATTGATCAATCTTGGGTTAGCTATAGAGGTACTGTCCCAGCTAACGGAGGTTCACCGGGGAACACTTAAATACCACTTCGCTTCGACCGTAGTCATGGTGACAGACAGGCCCTTTGTAGGCTTGTACCCAAAATAAATCTCTTCTTTAATAACCGAGGATTTATGAAGATTTAGTGCAATATGAAATAAATTATATTCTATGGACTTAAAAATCTTAGAACAATGTAGCATATGGTATAAGATGTATGAATTACATTTATCCATATGTGCTACAAAATCATTGGGTAACAATAAAATATAAAACATTAGTAAATCAAAAATACAAGACCTAGATATGGTGATGTATTCTGGAATCTAGGAGATTTGACAGCACCTTGGATCCAGAACTAGATAATAGTTGCAAGTATACCTTAATAATTCTTAAGTCTATAAAGTATTGATCACTTCAGATTAGCTGTAGGGGCCGGTTCCCAGCTAGCGGTAGTCCGAAGACTAGTACACCGTGTCGCTTCAGGCTATTTACACCTGTATGACAGAAGGACCCTTTCGGCTTGTTTCCAAAATGATTTCTACTCTTAAGAACTTAGATTCAAAGGAATATATGCAGTATCATCGAACATCATCAAAATCCAGAAAACATGCCACATCCAAGAAGATTGTACTACTGCTAGAAAGGAGAGTCACTACGAACAAAGATTATCGTCTCACAATTACACTAGTACGAGCATATGGTGTGAAAGCGAAGCAAGCGATTCTGAAGAAGAAGAAGAAGAAGAAGAAGAAGAAGAAGAAGAAGAAGAAGATGAAGAAGAAGAAGAGAGACCTCATCAAGCTGTAAATTTATGCTCAATGGCATTATGTAATGAGGTACAAAATAATTCTTTTTCTGGAGAGAGTAAATTTTCTTATAATGATTTATCTGATGCTTTCAGTGATCTGTTAGAAGAACACAAGAAAGTATTAGATAAATATAAGCAAGCTAGAAAGGATATTCTATCCTATAAGCGTGAGATTGAAAAGCTTACTTGCTTATTGAATGATGCTAGAGATACTTCTCCTTCTGATAAATCTACTGAGATTTTCACACTGAAGTTTAGATTGCATGAGGCACTTGATTGCATTGAGAAAAGCACTCAAGAAAATGCTAAACTTAAGGAGGAATTAGAATCAGAAAAGAAAAAGTATTCTATTGCTTCATATAGAATTGATGCTCTTTCTGCTAAGTATGATGAGATCTGTGCTAACTCTAAAAAGTTAGAGATTAGACTGGGAAAACAGGTAGTACAACCTACGACTCAGTCTAACACAGGACACTTAGCACATCACAAAGTCACACACGTCAGATCTTTTAGAAAGGAAGCAAGCAAAGCTAAAGCTTCACACAACCATGCTTTCTATTACAAGTATCCACGAAGATCATATCACACTACTGCACGTTCTCATACTGCTGCACATAGTACTAATGTTAATTCTTTCTGTCATTATTGTGGTATAAATGGACATATTTCTAATCATTGTCAGATTAGAAAACTAGTTGATATGAACTTGTGCAAATGGGTTCCCAAAGCTAACAAATGTGGATCCAAGTATTGGATACCAAAGTCTTCACCTAATATTGCAGGTGAAGCTTCTCATATCAAATAGAACCATGGAACATGTTGGTGATTGCAAAGCTACAAAGGTCATCTTCTATGCAACTGTACCAACATAAGCGTGGTCACTAGAACCACTTTGATAACATGCTTTCTAAATAGTTTTTAATATCTAGCATGTTCTTACTGATGTCTTGCTATTAGATCTTATTGATATCTTTTAAATTATTTATTGTTTGAATCAATGTGTGACATAATCCTAGCTTGACTAGCTGTTTAGCTTAAATGTTTAGTTCACACTAAATAGTCTTTTACTCACTTTCCACTAGTGTGACACATTTGTCTATGTATGCTATTTACTCTTATTCTTTATTCTTGAAGCATGCATAGGAGCTTAATTTTGTTTTGGATAATATGCTTTTGACTCTTCGCCTTTAATATTTTTTTATGGTCACTTCTTATCGATTTGTCTTTAACATGTCACATTTACTTTGATCAGTATTTTTGAGTATGTATGTTTAGCACAAGTCTTCTATTTACTTGAAAAGTATATACATATATTTTTATGTTAACCTTGTGCTTGAATAATATACTTCACTACTTGATGCTCATATTTTATTTTGATTAATTTCTTATGAATCAATTACATCTTTGTCTGATAAAGTTTATTTATGCATGTTTTTGATCTTGTGATAATTTTTTTATGCTTGTTAATGATACATGAATAATGCATTATCATTCATATATTGCTGATATGTTTCTTATATTTTTGTATAAATATCTTTATGGGATATATGAGTTAAGTTCAAGTTCTATATTATATTATTTTGAAAAGTACTTTCAAACTTGTGCCTATCTCATACTTTAGCTATTGATTACTTTGAACAATTTTTTATGTTCTTATTTTTATTTGCTTCTTCCTCAAAGTCTCTTTTAATGATGTATATATTTTTTTGGCTTTTTGGTTGACATTTTGGATACATGATATTTTAATATCTTGATCTTGATAAACCATTATTTGGGTATTTACTTTTAGAGATTCTGAATTTTGACGATATTCGATGATACTGCATATATTCCTTTGAATCTAAGTTCTTAAAAGTAGAAATCATTTTGGAAACAAGCCGAAAGGGTCCTTCTGTCATACAGGTGTAAATAGCCTGAAGTGACATGGTGTATTAGTCTTCGGACTACCGCTAGCTGGGAACCGGCCCCTACAGCTAACCCGAAGTGATCATTACTTTATAGACTTAAGATTTATTAAGGTGTACTTGCAACTATTATCTAGTTCTGGATCCAAGGTGCTGTCAAGTCTCCTAGATTCCAGAATACATCAACGTATCTAGGTCTTACATTTTTATTTACAAATGTTTTATATTTTATTGTTACCCAATGATTTTGTAGCACATATGGATAAATGTAATTCATACATCTTATGCTGTATGCTACATTGTTCTAAGATTTTTTAAGTCCATAGAATATTTATTTCATATTGCACTAATTCTTTTTAAATCTTCGGTTATTAAAGAAGAGATTTATTTTGGGTATAAGCCTACAAAAGGTCTGTCTGTCACCACGACTACGGTCGAAGCGAAGCGGTACTTAAGTGTTCCCCGGTGAACCTCTATTAGCTGGGACAGTACCTCTACAGCTAACCCAAGATTGATCAACGCTTTATAAACTAAAGATTTATTGAGATCTAATTGCAATTATTATCAGATGGATTTTGAATTTTAGATTTGATGAATAATATTCTCTCTTTATATTTTCATAAAAGGTAGCATATGATTGATCTATCTTGTCGATTGTGAGATTCTATAGCATAGATCAATTTATATCATCTTTTGACTTATACGATTATTCATCATGCTAATTTGAAATATCTTTTGATTGTTTTATTTTTAAATGTTTATTTAATGGATATTTCTTCTTTTGTCTAAAAATGATTGTTTTTCGTATTCGTGACTACTCATTGAATATTATAGTCTTATGATTTCGTCTTTAATTTGTGTAATATTCAATGATTTTGAGCTTTATATTATCATCTTCTTATTCCAGTTACTTATAGTCTATAACAGTAATTCTTTGCGGAGAGAAGTCATACAAATTGAATATCTCTCTCAAAGCGTTTCTTTTCTTTAACCCTACGGTTGTCAGTGAACACCGTGCTAAGGCTTTAAAAGGGAAGAAATGAACTTTGATAAGAAGACCTAATATTTTTAAATTAGTTTTCTACTTTCAAAAATATGCCTCTGAAATTTATTTTAAAATTTTGTCAATATTATTATTTTTGGATATAACCATGTAAAGGTGGAGCAGTTAATTATTTCAAATCAATTATCCCCTTGACATGCCATATATTTAGAATACACTTTTCTTTGGACATTTATCTAGTTATGTTTATTTGTTCAAATTGATTTATTTATGATTTATGGATTCTTTTATTGAAATTATTTTCGTGATTCGAATCGCGATCTTTCAGTCTGAGGACTAAATGGACGCATTCGAACATTTACTAAGATAGTTTTTCGTAATAAATTCCACATTTTTGAAAAGCTTTTTTGATTTTTTTTGATTTATTGAATCTGTCTGGTACTCAAATTTTATTATTAAAGACAATTTTCAAAATATTTTTTATGTCTTGAAATATTTCTTTTATATATATATTGGAGATACATATTTTGTTGCTTCATCTTTAAGCGTTTATTCATTGGATATTTCTTTTTCTTGCCTAAAGATGATATTTGTTTTGAGTTTGGAATTTTATATGCATTTGATCAAAGGAAAGAAAAGATGCATATCTTGGATATCCCTTAGATCTTATGATTATTTATTTTATCTATTTTATGCATATAAATTATTTTTGAACTATATACACATATTTTAAGGGGAAGCAAATTAATTGTTTCAATTATTTTATGTCCTTAATATGTGGTATACCTAGTTCACCATGGACTTATATTGTCTTATTTAAATATCTTGTTGAGTTGGTCATGATATTTGGATTTGTATTGATTTTATAAGAGAATATATGATTTTAATATTTATTTTTAATTCTCTCATTTTTGAGTTTCTAAAATTTATTTTGCCAAATATATTTAATTATCTTCATTGATAATTCTTTTGAGTTTAAAATTACTTTTGGCATTTTTTTTTGAGATTTTATCTCAAAGTTCATGATTATCTATATTTAGACTGATCATACTTTGTGGGGAGCATTCAAGTCGACTGAATTTCTCCTTCTCAAGTATTTTGTCTTTATTACCTTCATGTTTATCTAATGGATATATCATGCTAAGGTAATTGAATTCAAATGCATGAACTTTGGTATAGATTTTGTGTAGATTCTAGTATACCTATTTTGATCTCTTTTTGATGATTATACTCTTTATGGAATTGATTCACTAATTTGTGTGGGCAAATTATGAATCATATTTTTTTATGATCATTGTTAAAATTCTTATTATATATATTTTATAGTATATACTAGATCTGCGAATTTCTATTCCTCATGATTTATTTATAACCAATGATTGATTTCTGCTATATTAATATATATTTTTTTTATCTATTTCAAAACATATGTCATTTTTGGATTTCTAGTTGGTAAACTATGTATTGATTGATTTTATTGTTTTTAAGTTCAACCAACTATGTTGTGTTTTTGACAAGTTTTTTCTGCTTTAGTTATGCAATTTTGTAAACTTGTTATTACACTGTTCTCCTAATCCTTGATCATGATTATTTTTGCTTTCCTCTTTTACTTATGCTTGAGTTCATTTTAGCTCTAATTACGGGGGAGCTTATTTTTGATCATGTCAAAGGGGAAGAAATAAGTTTAAGTCAGCACACAACATTATAGTATTATGTGTTTATTAGTGATACGTGCATTATAGTATTATGTGTTTATTAGTGATACATGCATCTATTGTATATACATTAAACTTAAAGGATTTGCCATAATCAAAAAAGGGGAGATTTTTAGCCCAATGATTATATCATATTTTTGAATATGGCTAATCAATTAAGTTTAACATATCGACGTCACTAATATTCATGTAATCACTATCATGTTGCTACTCTAACTTAGCATTGTCCTAATGTTAGCATTGTCCTAAATGTTCTATATCATATTGTTATGCTTGTATCATATTGGTTTCGTTTGTCTAACATGTATTTGTAGACATGCTATAAGCATGATCAAGCTTTGTCAAAGCAGGACATATGCAATAGAGAATTATTGATGGGCCAAAGACGGCGTTATACAAGAAGATTTCTCTGAACCGCCTAACGACCTATCCGGTGCCTCGCATCGGGGGTTCCGCTGCCCGATCAGCGGACAGGGGTCGAGGGGGCAACGAACCCCGTCAGGGGTTCGGGGGTGAAGCCCCCGAAAGGTATTCAAATTTCCATATCTGTTTATCTTTGGACGACCGCCGTCAAGTAAAAAAGCGTCTTCAAGTCTGCTCAAATATTTGAAGAAAGGCGTCATCAAAGGGCTCTTGGTTTTCCTATTTTATCAATGTAATTTTGCATATTTATTGAGTCTAGTGAACGTTACTTTTTGAACTTGGTCTTCCTGCAGTTACGGATCCCAACGAGATTTTCTCATAGAGTTCTGCCCAAATTCTGCCCGAATTCTGTCAGAATTCTGCCTTTAGAAAAGCTATAAATAGAGAAGGATTTCGATCATTTCAACACACTCATTCACTTTCATATCTCTTCTCTATAAGCCTACTACTTCTTCCAAAGTATTCTGAGCTATTTATTTTCAAATTCCAAGCCAGTTACAATCCTCTAGTCGATTTGCCAGTACGGTACGGTCTAGAAGTTTCAAGAGTGGTTGTAATCAGAGGCTTGATTGAAGTTAGACACTTCACAATTGAAGCTGGTCGAGTACTTCGGATCAAAGCTCGCGTTGTAGAAGTTGCAAGAACTTCGGATGAAAACTTGTGCTAATTTTCCATAGTGGATTCAACTGGAAGCTAGAGTTCTTCCGACTGGACTAGTCCTCACAAGAGGGAAACCCGTATACATCCTTGTGTTTGCGTTTGCTCTCTACTCTCTACTTTTTATTTACATATTTGTGATATATTATCTGTGATCTTGCTACTAACATTTTTAAATAGTTAATTTCCGCTGCCTACTCTATTCACCCCCCTCTAGAGTATTGCGCTTTACAACTCGTTCCTACAATCGGTCAAGAACTTCGTCCTCATCAGCATATCCAATTCTTGGAAGGTATAATCCCTTCTCTCCTCCACTTTTCAATACTTAGGGTTTCTAAAATTTTTTGGAAAAGAATGCCTAAGTTCAATCCCTTCAAGAGGAAGAAAACTAATGCCAGTGAAGAGGCATCGTCTTCATATCCGCATATGGATTGCCTCTTTTCTTCGGTCCAATCGGACGATGGTGCATCGAATGAGTTTTACTTTAAAACTTCTGATCATGCTTTATTGTGGTACGCCAATTTTATCATGCATACTATTTGCACCGGATCACCGGTTAAATGGACTGTCTTTTCGGATTACCGCCCTTACTTTGAGGTATTAGGGTTACAACACTTTATTACCTTACAATTCCCTATTGCCACTAATGCCATTAGATTATTCTATTGTAATTTCGTATTAGACACTTTTACCGCGAGGACACGTGTCGGAGGAATCGATATCGAATTCACTGATGAACCGTAAGCGGAAATCTTTGGTATCCCAAACGAAGGAGCCCCGCTCGATGACATCACTGATTTTGATTTCCCCGATGGCACGACACTCGTTAGTTTCAAGAATGAGCTTTGTGTGCCCGCACGCGCTCGTCCTGGAAAGTTCAAGGCTAATAACTTGAACTTGTTTAACTACGAATTACATCGCATCATCTATTCCACCTTACTTCCAAAATCCACTTCTAAAGATGATGTCACTGCACTTGAGCTTTCTGCTCTTTATCATATTCTTAAGGGAATTCCTTTTTCTGCCCCTAAGACTATCATCCAGATGATGGGTAGATGTCGCAGGAGAGACCGCAACCTATCTTATGCGATGCTTATTCCTCGCATCTTTCAGAGATTTGATATTGACCTATCTACTTGTGCTGTCAACCCCGAGCCCAAGTTCCTCAAACTCTCTCGTCGCAACATTGCCACTGTTCCTCCACCTACTGTACCTACTCCTCCTGCACCTTCGCCCACAGTACCTGTTCCTTCTCATTCTTACCCTATGACATTTGAGGGTATTCATCAGCACTTATCAGATCTGCAGTCATTTTATGTTGAGACTTCTAGGGAACACGAGTTCCGTGATGTGACTCAATTCCAGGTGATTGCCAACTCCTTCGCCGATCTGAGGTTTGCGCAGACGGGTCATTCTGCTAGCTCTCTACCTCGAGACCCTTCTGTTTCTGGATACCGCATTGACGACGAGGCGGTCCACTCTCTGTTCCAACCAGGGAACGCCTATGATTGGTATCGTACCGCTGGTGCCACTCCTCGCACTTCTGGCGCTGGTAATTCTAGAGTTGGTCCTTCTGGACATGTTGGCACTGCAACTGATGATGATGTTGACGAGGATGATGATTTTTGAGATGTTAGATATTGAGACTGTTACTTTTGTCTTATGTTTACTTGGAATTGCTCCGACATTCCAAGATTTTATCAGTTCTCTTATTTTTAGTTATTATCAGCACTTTTCTTTTATTATATGACTGTTCATAGACATGGTTTTGATTATGCCTCAGTTTTGGCATCTTAGTTTATTATTCAGCACTTTATTTATTTCAGTTTTATTCTCGTACTTTATAAAATACTGCCTGTGACAAATATATGCCTGTGTTGTTCTATAGACTATCTGTTTCTCTTACTATATTCACTGTTTATACCGTGCCTGTAATGAATATTCATATATATTTTTTATTGTGTTTCTTCACTGTTTGTTACTTATGCATTTATTGCGGGGGAGCTTTCTCTTTTGTAATTATTTTGCTAAGTGACAACGGGAAAGAAATAAGATCTAACATTTTCGTGAATACAGGTTATGAACAATTTCTTTTTATTACTATTTTGAATTGATCCAAGCTTCGATGTTATATCGGCAAGGTTTGTCAATTATCAAAATGAGGGAGATTGTTGGCCCATTGGTCATGGTCAAACCTGATTTTAATAATTGATCAAACTCTGTCTCGATATAAATGCAAGTCAATTCAGATGTTTACCTACGACGTTTTGGACACTGCTCAACAATGCATATTCACTTTGTTCAAGACCGAAGCTGTTTCTGTTTCGAAGCTGTTTGCCATTCAGAATGTACTTCCTATTAAGCTATGTAATTTTTCATTTTATTGAGTCTAGGAATACATTGTACACCGAGTCGTACTGGCAAATAGTCTATCCGAAAACGTTTTTCAAAAAACCATCCTATTCTTTTACAAATGACCTACGTTTTTGCAAAACATCCTTTTTACCAAAAGCTTCTGAAGGACTTTTCAAAAAGCCAAAATTGATTTTTCTCAAAAATGAACTGGCAGAACCCTAGCAAAACTCGGTCCGAGTTCGGCCAGAGTTCGGCCAATTGGAACGTTAGTGAACGTTGGATTTTGAACTTGGTCATCCTTCAGTTGCGGTTTGTTATAAAGAGTTCTGTCCGAATTCTGCCCGAATTCTGTCAGTGTTCTGTCTTTGGAAAAACTATAAATAGAAAAGTATTTCGATCATTTCAAATCACCAATTCACTTTTAATCTCTTCTCTTCCTGAGCTTACATTCTTCCAAAGAGTTTTAAAAAAGCTTACATTTTCAAATCCCAAGCCAGTTATAATCCTCTAGTCGATTTGCCAGTGCGGTACGGTCTAGAAGTTTCAGAGCGATTGTAATCAGAGGCTTGATAGAAGATACAACTCTTCACAATTGAAGTTGGTCGAGTTCTTCGTATCAAAGCTCGCGTCTGTAGAAATTGCAAGGACTTCGTATGAAAACTTGCGGGATTTTCCAATAGTGGATTCAACTGGAAGCTAGAGTTCTTCCGACTGGACTAGTCCTCACAAGAGAGAAACCAGTATAAATCTCGTTGTTTGCGTTTGCCTTCTAATCACTTTTAATTTTTGTCATTTACTTTGTGATTATTATTATATTTGTGATCTAACTGATAACAAGATTTTTAGTTAGCAATATTCCGCTGCCTACTCTATTCACCCCCCCTCTAGAGTATTCTGCTTTACGATTTCGTTCCTACATATTCGTAATCTAGACCAGTCCACCTTCATTTGATATATCGTATCCCACTCAAATATGTTCCCTTGTACTACATATTTATGTTACAACTTTGGGGTCAAAATGGTCATTTTAGCCATTACCATAAAATTAGATGTATTTTCCAATTTCGATTTGAAGCGCAAACCCGATCCACACCATTCTACCCAATATATTGTTTTGACCTATTTTGAGCCTACTATACACATTCTAATTGTGCCACACTCAATTGAGTTCTCATATGCTATTTATTTTTAAATGAGACACAAGATCCATTAATTAGGATTTCGGAGTCAATTTCGATTATAAAAATTATACCGACCTAGAACTAGTCCAACTAGCCTTAGTTGAGCATATAATATATTACCATAACTTATTAGGGTGAATTTAGATTGAATTTTAGAGATTTTGTGCAGCCATACAATAGTTTAAACCAACCTATTATTGACTTTGCAAATTAGGAAACTCAATATTCACATATCGGTTCAATCTTGCATATCTTTTTATTGGAGCAACCAAATCAAACCAAACTTTTCTAAAACCATCTCTACCCAAACCCTAACCCTTTAACCCTTCAAAATTTATATATATATATATATATATATATATATATATATATATATATATATATATATATATGCATCTAAACTGGCCACCAACCTCCCTCTATCCTTATAATTCCAAATTATATCAGCCTATACACCAGCCGACCACTTTCAGCCGCAGCAGCAGTTTCGACCCCTTTCCGACCTTCCGTGATGCTCCACGAATATTTATTGTGAAGATAACGTAACCCTTTACAATCCTATCAACCCCCATACATTCACAGTCCCTTGTAGTACACCAAAATAGCTCTATAAGTTAACTAAAGTTCGGGATCCAAGTCTGAATTTATTCTACCAGGTAAGCTGTTTTGCATCTAGGGTTTCATATACTTTTTGACCTCATCTTTTTATGAAACCAAAAGTAGTGGAAAGATCTCTATTTCTATCTTCTTTTCCAATTGGCCACCTACACAGTTCCAAACTGTTTATCCGGGGCATCCGTTCAACAAAAAAGTGTCCAGAATAGACCAGTTCTATTGCGAGCCAATTTTCATCCATATTTGGGCCACTTCGACCTTTTCTATTTTTTTCCTAAGAAACTGGACTTCCTAAGATTTCTAACGCATATACTTTTACAGCATTTTGGTTTCGTTTGTTATTTATTAAAAATTCGAACATTTCATCGTATTATCGAAACACCAAAATCCATGAGTTCTATGTGTCCATATGCTTCTGAACTTCATGAGACATGTCTAAAGTAATTGTTGTGCATATTTTAATAATTTTTTTACATACTTATTAGTATTTTCCGAAAATTAATATTTATTAAGAATTTGTCGTTTCAGGAGCCAAACTATGGAACAAGTCTATACATATTGATGTAGAATCAATATAAGGCTTGTGTACATATTTTTTCTATAAATAAATATATTAATTATTATTATAGAATATTTATAAATATTTTTTAGAATTAAAAGTGATATTTTTATGTTAATAATATACCACTTTTATAGGTTGATTTAATACTATATATGTTATATTAAGTAGAGTAGTCAATATGACTAATTTTGGTATAAATATATTATTAAGGTCTATATATGGTAAGTATATATATAGTAAGTTATTAGTGTAATATTAATAATATAATACTTATTATAGTCATACGTGATGGAGGTAGCGAGGACCTTGGAGCTGGACCGTCGTACTCACAGTTGGAAGTTGCAGGCAAGTATACCTTGCCAAATTATACAGTATATTATGCATGTTTATTTCTAGTCATTCTAATTCATGTCTATTACTTTCTTGTACTATCACATGATTCTTGTACATGCCTCATGATATTTTCTTGTTTTCTTATATGCTACTTGTCTTTCTTTTCTTGTCACATATTGGACAAATGCTACCCTATCGAGTGTGTTGACCTGTTATTAGATGTTGACTTATGACCACCTCGTTCGTGAGCTCATATCGAGTGCGAATGAGACTTACTATAGTTAGGGAGTCCCCATCGGCCTACTAACTATAGGACCGTGAGCTCCCATCGAGTTGTGGTTACCCTAATTTACCTGTAGTCACGTCTAATACCACACTTCTAGTATGGCATGCCACTGTCTTAGGTTCCTTATGTCTTAGTTTTCTTGTGTCTTAGTCTCCTTGTGTCTTAGTCTCCTCGTGTCTTAGTTGATTCTTCCATGACTACTTATTTTTTTCTACATATTTTACACTATTATATTCGACATGTTTTATGTATCTTGTTATATCCCATGAAGATCTGGTGATCTCTCCAGGTAGTTAGTCATGCAAAGCTCCGCTGATGATGGAGCTATTGTTATATCATTCAGGTATCTTGTCATGTTTTTATATTATATATATTATTTATGCTCCGCTCTTAGCTTAGTTTTATAGACCCATGTCGTCCTTCGGGTCCAATCGGACATGTATGTTGTTGGACTGCAGACCATAATAAATATTGTTCATTCCTGATTTACTTATTCTTTGGATTGAGTTAGATATATTTAAAGTTGATTGATAGATAGAATTAGAACACCAAGACAGTTTATACATACTCGAGCTGGACTGGAGTCCTCTCGATATGTAGTTGGCATTTATACGTTCTCATAGTCCTACGTATTTTGGGACTGGGGCATTACAGCAGACAGACACCCAAGGCACCGTATCGTGGTACCTTGCGCAAGCAATACAATAACACCCAAGGTACCATGTCGTGGTACCTTACACAAGCAATACAATAACACCCAAGGCACCGTGTCGTGGCACCTTACGCAAGCAATAAAATAACACAAGTGCTCTACTACAGAGACAATCACAAGCAATAGTATAAGAATCAAGTCCCAAATATGGTAATGAGGTCAAGAAATAAAATAGCCTGATATGCAGTAATGTTCTTCCAACCCCATGTCTAGCGCTAACAAGTCAAGTCAAGTCCAGTATAGCAAGTCATAAGTGTAAGTATCAATCTAGTATCCTATCATAAAGTCCATAACCATGAATACTCATGTAGACTCCGTATCAAGAATCGTGTCGGTTTCCTGAGGTATATCGTGTTAATGAAACACAAATAAAGTACACGTAATGCCTATTATCGATACTCGATGACTACAAGATATCATCGGCACCCGAAAACAAAACAGATGCGAAGTATCAACTATTCCTATGTCCTACATGATAGTAAACAATAAATAAAACAACAATATAGGAAAGGAACATGAACATGAACTGTAACATTGGCAAGGTACGTTTGGCTATAGCTTCCAATTACGAATATGATGGTCTGGCTCTGAGATCCTCGCTACGCCCATGATGCACACCTATAATAGATCTACTAACTATTAGTAGCATGCCTATGACATATCATATACGTAAACTTACCATATATAGACAATAATAATATATATATACCAACTAGTCATATTAACTATACTCAATCTAATATATATAACATTAATTCTAACCAATAAAGTAGCATATTAATAACATAATATTATCATATTTAATTCTGAAAAAATAGTTAAAAATATTTTATAATAATATTTAGTGTATTATATTCATAGAAAAATGGCTACCGATATGTCATATTGATTACATCAATAATCATTAACTTGGTCCATTAATTCGGTGTCTGAAACAATAATTTCTTAACAAATCTTAATTCTAGAAAATACTAATAAATATGTAAAAATACTTTTTTTCTTTTCAAAACATACACAACAATTATTTTGGACAAGTCCCATAAACTTCTTAAGCATACGACACATAGAATATATGAGTCTTCGGTGTTCCGACATTAAGGTGACAAGTTCGAATTTTATAAAAATTGTAAACCTGAGTAAAATTCTACAAAATCATATTCAATGGAAAACTTAGGATGTCTAAATTCTTACCAAAAATATAGGAATGATCAAAGTGGTCCGAAAGATGATGAAAACTTGCACATAAAAGATTTGGTTTAGTTTGGACACCTTTCCGTAGAACGGACAGCCCGGACAAACCGTAAAGAACCACGGAGTGGCCAATTGGATATGAAAATAGACACAAAGATCTATCCATTAGTTTTGCTTTCATAAGAAGCTGATGCCAAAAAGTACCCCAAACATTATTTACAAAAAGTGTACCTGCTGTGACGAATTCAACACAAGTTTGACCGACTCCGAGTACCTTCCATGCCTTGTGTCAACTAAACGGGGCTTCATGGCTCCCCGGGAAGGTGCTACGATATTAGGGATGTCCTAGAGACGAGATGAAGGTGGTAGAAGTATTAGAGGTGGTCGAAAAGATGAATTTCTAGTGGTTGGAACAAAAAGTATGAAAATGAGAAAGAAGAATAGGTGGACGCTCGTTTTTTTGGAAAATAGAGAGAGGTACGGACAAAAATATAGAGATTTAAATATAAAAATTTATGGTTTGAATGATTGGGATTGATTAGGATTTGGTTTGGTAGTATTTTTTTGAGATTTGATAATTAAATCAAAAGATACAAATAAATATGTCTAAAATAATTTAAATAGAAATCCATATTAGGAAAGTTGTTATGGAGCTGATTTAAAAATAAATTTAATTAATGTGGCTGCACATTAATGTAGGACTGTTGGGCACCTCTAGAAGGGGTGAATAGAGTGTGTATGAGTGCAGCAGAAATAACCACTAATTAAAAATGAACAGTTATAATCTATGGCAGGAATAAAGAGAGAGAAATTTAAATTGCAGTAGGAGAGAGAAGATCAAACTCAGTGAACACCGTGATATATACTGGTTTTCCTCTGAGAGGACTAATCCAATCGCGAGTACTCTTGCTCGCTGTTAGTCCACTATTTGCAAGCTAAATGAGAGCTTGCCGTCTCTTTATAACACAGTGCTTGGCGACAATTGCACGACCGACTTCACAACACCGTGCTTGGTGACGAGCGCACGACCGACTACGAAAATTGAGATTTTTTTGACTTGCAACCTCTTTACAACTTTGTAAACCAAAGACTCTAAATCGAACAAGACGTTACTGGCTTTGGATAAGAGAAGTATAGGTGAAATATGAAAGCTTTAGATCACAGGAAAAATACTTTAGGAATAGATAGAGAGAATAGTGAATAAGTGATTAGAATAAATCCTTCTCTATTTATAGTAGTTTTTTTCTGACCGAACTTGGGCAGAGTTCAGATGCAAAGATATCACAAACGAGCGTTGCATGCAGATGTGGAGGGAACTATTTTTTCAAAATTTTTAGACCGAACTCTGTCAGAGTTCTGTCAATCTACAATAGAATTTTTGGGTCCAAATTGCATAGGCTTTATGGGCTGTTTGGATATGTAGATTTAAAATATAGGTAGGCTTTTGGATAGGTGAACTGGGAGATAACCTAAGCCAATAATATCCTGATCGATTTTATATTTGTATTTTCTAGACTCAATAAAAGTAAAATACAGAAGAAATATAAAGATGACTCAATCTGGATTCCGATACAATTGCTTTTGGATGTTGACGCGAAAGGTTTTTGTAGATGCAGTACGTTCTTTGATATTGATGTCAGCGACCTAAAATATTAGTAGCAGTTTATATATTTTGCGTTTCGACTGAAGTCATCATTGATTATCAAAAATCAGGTGTGACCATTTAGGCAATGGACCAACAGTCTTGCTTATTTTGATAATTGACAAACTTGAGTCTAAACCAAAATATAACTAAAATATAACTTTGAAATAATATACCTGACTAGTTCATTGATTTGTTGTCGTTTAAAATTTGATTTTGGTATTGCTCTTCTCCCCCTTTGTCATGTATGCAAAATGAGTTGGTCTCCCGTAATGTATGAAGCCAACAATACAGACAAGGAAAGAAAAAAAATCTACAATACACAAGTCATAACATAGTAGAACTAGCAGCAACAATAGAATAAACTAAAAAACTCACATAGCATGAACTAAAACTGAAAGTAAGTACAACATAGATGTCATAACTGAAAGAGTTTATGACTGCTAAAATGGACTAAATAAAGAGTCCAACTGTGAAAGTTTGGACTGCTATAATGTGCAGCTACATAGATCATCACTAAGCAAAATAAATCTCAAAACCTCTAAACTAAATGCTGGTATCACATCTGAGCATCATCATCATCGGCTGGAGCAGGTGGCTGAGGATCGAAGTAGGCAGTGGTCGGTTGGAAGTATCCGTAGGTAGTCGGATCATCGAACCACGGTCCATCGAAGCCAGGATAATGGATCATCGGAACGGAAGCAGTGAGGTGATACAATAGACTCCAGTGCAAATCAGCAAGACTATTCCTCAATACCAGAGCCTATGAGGTATGACGGAACTCAGCAGCAACATAACTCTGATGATGTTTCCCAGAGAGGGTGACAAAATCATCAACGCACCGATAGAACTGTAGGTCGAAGCCGGGATCATGAACAGCAGGTACAGGAGGAGGAAGATCTGGATCGGCCTGAGCCTCAACAGGAGCAGCACTAGAAGGAGGTGGAGGCAGAGGATATTTCCTAGATCTAGTCAGCTCAGAAGATGACGAAGAAATAGGACAAAATGAAAGGTCGATCTGAAATCTCTTAAAGATAACCGTGAGATACATGGAGTACAAAAGGTTACGCCCCACCCGTTTGTAACCGATCATCCAAGCCATAAAGGTCTTGGGGACAGAAAAAAGAACACCAAAATGAAGATGGTACATAACGAACATCTCATAAAACGTGATCACGTCAGAAGGTCCCGTCTTAAGAAGCAAAGCAGAGAAAATAAAACGATATAACTCATAAAAGTTCTGGTTAAGGTGCTTTACGAAAATCCTATCACTATGAGGGACAGGGTTAGGATGACACTATTTGCCATTGATTGTGAAAGTACAGAACAATTTATATAGGAGGACTGAACTTAAACTCACAATACAAACTCGTTCGTACAAAGAAAGCCTAGGGACGAAAACCTAGGTACAACAATCTAAGTACAATTATTTAGTTTTTTCTGGGGGGTGACGATAGAGGCTCGGGAAAGCGACGGCAGCTCTGCCTTACTCCTTGGACGATCAGATGTAGCCTTGGCTCTGGTGAAGAAATGCTCTCGGACGTGTGGGGAGACTCCCTTGCGCCTTTGGTTGCTAGATCTCTGGATGTCTCTGTAGTGCTCTTTTTTTTTGGCTCTGCTCACTTTTCTTTCTCTTTCCTCTGCTCTGCTCTTCTCTGCGTGTTTTTTTAATAAGAGAATGTCCTCTTCCACAAGGGAATGACACCTTTCTATTTATAGGAGTGGGGTCATCATTAGGGTTTGCAAATGATTACCTCCTTCAGAAGTCGACGGTTAAGGATCACTTAATTTGGGCCATTCATCTTAAATATAATAAATTTGAGCAATTAATGTGATTGCATCAAATCTTTGTGGGCAATAAATGTTGATTGCCATGAATATTCGTAATTTATGATAGCCTGCCACGTGTCTAATTTGCTTGATTTGATTTGATCTGGGCAATTATGACGATCGCAACAAATCTGATTTTGTTGGGATTTGTTAGCACCCATAGTTCCAGGGAAGATAAGACTGCCACGTGTCTTAATTGTAGCGAAGAGCGCCACGTGTCTCAACTGGACCGTTCTGGCCGAACCATATATGGGGGGTCCTCCCAGCCGCATGAAACATGCAGCCGCATGAGGATGGGCAGCCGCATGAGGATGGACAGCCACATGTGGATGGGCAGCCGCATGGGGATAGGCAGCCGCATACAGAGGGGCAGCCGCACGGGGATAGGCAGCCGCATGCAGATGGGCGGCGGCATACAGAGGGGCAGCCGCATACAGACGGGCAGCCGCATAGGAATAGGTAGCCGTATGCAGATGGGCAGCCGCATAGAGTGGCCTCGGGACTTGGTAGATTTTGCCAGCTGTAAGAAGATTTTCTCCACTTTCCTAGGATCATGCTATTATGTCAGAGTCATTATTACGTCCTTATGTTAGAGCTGTCATGGCTGTTATTTGTCAGAGCAGCCGTCAGGGCATTAAATGCAGCCGAATGTAGAGAAGAACTGTTTGAAGGCCACGTGGCTTCTTTCTGAGCCGCATGGATCTATCCGAGCCGCATGGACCCCTGAGCTGCATGGACTTCTGAGCCGCATGGAGATCCTGAGCCGCATGGGGATCCTTCTGTCAGAGCCGCATAGGTCTTTCTTTATTCTTTTCCATGCTTCTACAAGACCCCCTTCAAAGTTTTCAATTTGCAAAATTAAAATACTTTGAAAAAGAAATATGTCCATGTAAAAAACTCTTCGGGCCGCATAGGATGTTCTAGCCGCATGGATGTCCCAGCCGCAGGGCCTCCTCAGCCGTATGGCCATCTGAGCCACATGGGCTTTCCAACCGCATGGGCTGCTTGGCGCATAGGCTCCTTGCCACGTCTTCATGCCACGTGCGCAAATCTTTGCATTGATTGCCTTTGATTTGAGCCGCCTTTTGGGGGGAGTCCCAAGAGTCGGCTCATTTAAATTTTGGATTTTTTTGGATGAATCTCCTTCATGAGAGGGGGCAAAATCCTAGGAGTCGGTTTTGCCTGCAGCACATGACCCGAAGCGCTCCATCGGTCTACGTGCTTCCTCCCCCTTTTGTCCTCCTATAAATAAGAGTAATTTAAGAGAAGAAACCTCTTTACTTTCTCCTTCAACTCAAGCCTTTTCTGCCCTAACTGTCATCCTCTTCTTCGATCACCAATGGCTCCTAAGAAGACTGTTACGGTAAAGGGTAAAAAGGGGGCGTCTTCGTCGGCTGCGGTGACAAAGGACAAGAAAGCTGCTTCTACTTCGACTGCGATGACGAACGATAATGTGGCAGCTCCTCCGCCAGCCGACGTGCCCGTAGTTCACCCCGACGTCTACCACACTATTGCTGGTAAGGATGCTACGTGAGCTTGAAACCCTAACTGTTGTGGCTATGTCGTATGCTCTATGCACGAGCCTTCATCTTCATGTATGCCGTATGTATGTCTCATGTCCGAGCCGTATGAGAATTGTTACTGTGGCCGCATAAGCACTTCGCCAATGGGGCCGCGTAAGCTGCGCTGGGCTGCATGGGCTCGCACGAATTTGTTCGTCGCCTGAGCCGCATAAACTCATCCGAGCTCTTCGCTGGATGGAGCCGCATAAGTATTTTCTGAGTTAGGCCGCATGAGACTCCATTGAATTTGAGCCGCATAAGCTTCGAAAACACCAATCAGTTCCCCTTGTCCATCTTTCTAACTTATTTCTTTTGTCCTCTTTTCAGTGAATTTTCTAGTTAATGCTGCGGGGGAACCTCTGGTGGGTCGTGCCCAAGCCGCTATGGGCTATAGGTACGACTAGATAGTTCGGTATGTGGCAGACCAGTTTCCTAGTGACGAGCCTCTGCCGAGGTTGAATGCCCTCAAGAACCAACCCTTCTACTTCCTCTGTGCCATGATGAATTCGGAGAAATTGGAAGGGGAATACTTGAAGCCTGCGTTCTTCTTCGGAGATGCCTTGACTGTGAAGAACAGTCAAGTTCTAAACGTGTCAGAGAATTGGAGCTTTATTTCTAACGGAATGGCGATCCGTATCCCTCAAATGGAGCGTCACTTCCCACTATCTTGGTTTAATATGCTCCCGCTGGACAGGAAGATGGAAGAGTCTTTGACCCCTACCCGGAATGGGATGCTTGTGGGCGACATCCATTACAACAACAGCATGAAGTCAGTGTGTGCGGACAATGTGCATACCGGCTGCTATGTAATGGGATTGGCCCCGGGCACTTTCTTGAATGTGCCGGGTCCCAACTTCACGTTCTCTGCAGTCGACACTTTCCTGAACCAGCTTGCGCGAAAAGGCTCCTATCCAGTTGGCCGGTTGGCGCTTCCGAGTTGGATACACCCATTCCTCCATGGAACAATCTGTCTATGTGGATCTTGCGAAAGTATGAGACTCTTCTGCGTGAGATTGGTCTTTATCACGCTATTCGGGGCACCAGCCACGGCTTGCCCGTAAATAAGAAATTATTCATGGCTCTGCTGGAGATGTATAACCGCTGTACGAAAACTTTCTTTACACCTGTAGGGGAAATGGGGCTTGCACTCCATGAGATGCACGTGGTTTCCAAGCTTCCTTGGAGGGATGAAGCTTTTGAGGTGTACACTCCTACGAATGAGGAGTTCGAGGAGCTGGAGTGTAATATCCCAAATTCGTGATACGTATTTAGTGTACGTATACATATTTTGGGCCCATAATTTATTTAGTCATGATTAGTTATCTTGGTTTATTTTGCACTGGCTTGGTTTTATTGGCATTGATAGTTTAAATGGTTTTAATGGTTCATTGGTTTATTTTGGATTAGTGAGGCTTGGGTTATTTCATGATTCATTTGGTTTAAATTGCTAGAGAGAGTTTATTGGCCTTGACTTGGTTCACCTTGGTTTATCTTGGCTTGGTTTATTCCTGGGGTTGGTTTGGTTCGGCTAGGCTTGGTTGCCTTGGTTCATCAAGAACCAAGGGGTGAACCCCCTACCTACCACCACCAATCGTATTTATTACCCTTTCTCCTTCTCTCTCTTCATTAATATCTTCTTCTTCTCCACCATTAACTCCTGCACCTACCAAGAGAGAGAGAGCTAGGCAAGTGCATCTTGCTTCATGGGGGAACTCCAATTTTATTGCTCCATCCTCTTCCTTACAGCATTCTAACTTACTTTAGAACTTGGCATTTTCACTTTCCAGGACTAGATTCTTGTAGATCTATGTTTACATTATTTTCGGATTTCTTGGGTTTTGATCTACTTAATCTTGTTATTTCCAAGTTTTGATGGTTCCATGTTGTAGAGCATTTCGTTCTATCCCATTTTGACCTATGGAAGTTCGGATTTGGGCTCTGGATGGAAGTTTTACGTTGCTTGGAAGCCATGGTTGCTTTGCTCTTCTTCTCGAAAAACTTATAGAAGAAGAACAGTCTGGCCGCATGGACTCAGCCGCATAACTCTATGCGGCGAGTTCTACTGGCAGCATGGAATTCCTCAGCCGCATAAGACTTCTTGAGTACTTGACCGCATGAACAATCATGCGACAAGTCTTTTCCCAGCCATATGAGACTTGACTTGGACCCAGCCGCAGAGCCTTGCTCAGACTGAGCCGTATGAGTCCCTGTTATCTTGGTCGCATGGGACTACTCGTTCCCAGCCGCATAAGGACTAGTCTCTTCCGGCCGCATATGATACATCTCCTGCTGGCCGCATAAGCACCACATTCCTGAGCCGCATGACCCTTGCTTGGACCCAGCCGCATGAGGCTCGTTCTCTGAGCCGCATGAGACCGTCACCTTGAGCCGCATGAGATGTGCTGTCTCAACCGCATAAGCCCGATTCCTCCTTCAGCCGTATAAGGCTAGGACTCCCTGAACTGCATAGAACCCTGCTCATTCCCTGAGCCGCATGGACTCGGATTCCTGAGCCGCATGGAGTCTTCCCGAGCTTTGTCTTATTATTTGTATGCGATTATTAATGTTATATTTATCTTGTAACTTCAGTATAACTTGAGTACACATTTACCCCTTATTGTATATTTTTACGTCCATTTTATATCCTTACGCCTTTTGTCCTGAACTTAAAAATCATGAATTCATTTGATATGTTTGGAATTGATAATTGAGCATGACGTGATAGTGACCCGTAGTGGTGCACTCCTGATATAATAACCTGACATGACCTGATAGTGGCCCGTCATGGCGCACTCTTGACTAGTACACTTGATATGATAAACCTGACATGATTATCTCGAATAGCTGTTGCGACGGCTACCTGACATGACATGACCTGTATAATTACCTGGACACCGTGGGCGATTGTGCTTGTACAAATAATCCAGTCCTGTCTTGCATCATATTTAGGAGGGGACTCCTGAGTACCACGGTCAGGAGTACCTACTGAAATGGACTAAGGTTAATGACTAGTATAATTCATTAGACATGAAGATATGTTCCCCAGTTATAGGCGATCCCGTTATCCCGGCCGCAAATGTTTCGACTTGTAGCCTGCCGACGAGTAGGGCACATTTCCAGCCCACTGTTATGTGGGTCACCCACCATTGTCACTTAAATGATTGAACTCTATTGTCACTCTAATACATTGTACTCTCTAAATTGTCACTATAATGATTGCCTGGATAACCTGAATAGCTGCAGGGCCTGTGACTACTGGAGCATCTCATTACATCTTGCTAGTAACTAGGATTGTGATAACCCTAGTTAGTTAATGTAGAAAGCCGTAGACAATAATTGGCCGTGATTGCCTGGATGGAGTCTAGTCCAGTATAGTATTGTCTAAAATTGATTGATTGCAAGATTGTACCAGAATGATTGAATGATTGTCACTCCAGATTGTTACTATAACGATTGTACTCTATTGTCACTCTAGCATATTGCACTCTTCATTGTCACTTTTATCATTGTACTCTCTCCTTTTCACGTTAATGATTGGCACCTTTAGCAATAAATGATCAGAGACTAAGTTCTGTTCAGGCGAAGGGTTACAATCTCGGTCCTTGTTTGGTTTAAGGATTGTAACCTGGCTTCTGGAATAGTACATTCGTCTTCTCTTCATATATTGTCTAGCTATAATTTATTTAGCACGATTCTCCAGTTCTTTTATGTCAATGATGCTTCTCTTAATTATTTTCTCTGATTGGGGCAAGTGCATTAGTAGTGTACAAACCTCAATCTGTGTTACTTATTGTTTTCTTACATGTTGATTGCTAATAATTTGTTGGTTTTAGTTCTTAAGTGAAGCCTCCTTTGTGGCACTTGCTCTTTCTGGGGTCTGACCCAGCTGGTTTTGTATGGCCAGATACCGGAGCAACACCAAAGGATCTCCCTGCTTTTCAGCCCGATGGTGGTCACCAGGCGTAACCAGGGCATCGAGTGGGTTTCTTTTGTTCTCCCACTATAATATTGTAAATTATTCTTTTGAGGCGTTTAGCCGACTAGCAAGTGTTAGCTCGATTGTACTTACTTACTGTCTGCCTACGGGCTGTATCATGATTGACAAGCCCCGGGGGTTGATCATGTATGACTGAACTCTTGCTAGTCCTCACATTTTGTAACCTAGCTTCATGATCATTCCGAATATATAATGTATGGGACGCCTTACTATTGTTTATTTGGTGGTCTGATATCTTGTAACTATTATTAGTTGGTTGAGATTGAGACAATAGGCTATTTTATGACCTTAGGAGACTGATGGATTGTAGTGAAACCCTCACATATCTAGACAGCCGTGACCGTATAGCGGTGTGGATTCCATTCCGTTATACGTAGCTGGCTATGTCTGCCCCCGCTCTCTAGTATTCTGGTTCTGGGGCGTGACATGGAAGAACGGTATCCGTGCTTCGTGGCTATTTATCAGGAGATATTGTGCCACTATAGTACGTGCCAGCAGATAGCCAAGAAGGATAGCAACTCGGAAAGGAATGCTCCCCACACAAAGGCCTGGGTAGGCTATCTCTTTTCGATGGGTGGCTCAGGCAGGGTTACTTCCCGAAGTCCTCAATCCCGGGAGGCGGTTCAGGCCTTGATGTCGCCGGTCAAGAGGGTGGCCACCACCAGTGACAGATTTGGGAGTCAAACCGACACTCTAGGTTATTTTTATCAAGATACCCAAGAGCTGTCAGAGAAGGCACTCCTGGCAGGATTCTTGATGGTATGGCTGCGGAATTGCGTAGTCTCGGGAGGAGCTGGTTCTATTGAGAGGATCAGACGTAATTTTATCCTCCCTGCTGTGAAGCTAGTTTTTGGAGTCAAACTAGCTCTTCTCCCGGCCATGGTGTGCAGCATACACCGTTGCCTCCGTACTTTTATGTCCAAAGGCATTGCCCACGATGTGACAAAAGACTTTGAACGAACTGAGCTGCCCTACCATTATCTGATGGGGTGGCTGCTGATGCATTGTTCGTCTTTGATGAGGCCGGGTTCCGAAGATGGCATGATTGCTGATGACACTTTTATCTTCCGTTATCGCAACGACTCTTGGGATTACGAGACCTTGCACGCCTGCCGGATGGCACTGCCAAGAGCAGATAGGTACGACTTTTTTGTATCCGTCCCTCATTTTACTGCTGAGGAAATAGCGGACGTACATCTTGACGGTATTGGACCTCCTCAGCTTCTAGACGGCCAGATGCTTCTGTGGTTGCGTAACATCCGCCCCGTCCACTTGGTTTACCGCAACCGCAATGCTGTCTTCCTGGAGCCTTACCTGCCCTGCAGGTTTGTCCGACAGTTTGGGTACAGCCAGCTTTTTCTGGACAGTCCCAGCTCTTGTCTGGGTTTTGAAGATAGCCTCCTTGACGGTGTCAGGGCCTGGCACTACTATGATACGTTCCATACCCGCACCACTTTCTCGGTTCCTGATGTTGAGGCGCCGGTAGAGATTTTGTATATGGCGGCCCTATACCATGTTATGGCAAACAAGCTCCCCATCAGTTTTAACCCGGGTGCCAGTTTTATCGTTGGTACTGGCCTGGACGAGAAGCCCCAGGGGCTAAGACGAGGAAGAAGAAGAAGAATATGGTCGAAGTGCCAGACCCGGACTCCACCGATGCGGATGATGAGGACGACGAGCATGATGCAGATAACTCTTCCCTCCAGGTGGAAGATTTTGGGGCGGATCAGCCTCCTGTCATGTCAGATGAGATGGTGGCGGATCAGTCACCTCTTGCACCTGGTCCTGTACGGAAGCATGGCAGTCAAATCTCCCCTGTTGGCGGTATTCCTCACTCCCGAAAACTAGCTGCGGTCAGGCGTCGTAAGCTAACTATAAGGGAGGGAAGCGAGGACGTCAACCCCGCTTCGGAGGTAGATCGAGTTACTACCATCTTTATTTAGTTCTTTCTTTCTTCTAGCTTTGATCTTAATCATTTTCCTTCCCTCTCGTAGGTGTCAGAAGAAGAGGAATCTCAGGTTTCTAAGGTCGTGACTCGAGATGACGGGGGCTCCGATGAACCTGTCCCCGAAACTGCTGAATTTCATCAAGGTGATGCTGATCGAGTCGTACCTCCCTCCGGGGTGGCTGGGACAGAAGAGCCAGTCGAATTCGGTTTGGGGGGTACTGGTGAGGGACTATGGCGGTTGTGAACGAACCTCAGCCTCCGCGATCCTCCCTTGGTAAGATAAGCTAAATTTTGACTAATGAGGAGGCCCATTCGCTCTATCATCACATCCTTCAAGTTACGTTGATTGATGGTTGCTCTGGGCATGCAGGTCCTGCCCTTTCAGTGCCGATAATAGATATTATTATGGTAGGCTCTGCCGAAGGGGAACTGGCGGAGAGGAGCGTACCCCCTCCTCTTCCGACTCATATTGAAGGACCTCCCGCTGGCTCGAGTTCGGGGAATCAGGTGGCGGCACAGCCGGGGCAGGGGACAATGGTCCTTGCATCCTCTTCTGCTCAGGCGGCTCCGAGGGTCGACCTTTCTGCTCTGCCGAGTGTCCAGACTCTTCGGGTGGCAGAGGAGGAGTTAGCTGCTATCCGTGCATCTTTCCGCTCAGAGTTTGTCTCTCTGGTGGCAAGTTCTAGCGTGCCTCCCTCGACATTGCCGACCAAGCTTCCTTTGATGCCGTCCTCTACGGAAGTTCTGGACGAGGCATCACAGGACGTGGTTGATAGCTTCTATCGCCATTTGAAGAGAGGGGCAGCGGCTGCTGTGGAACGAGGGACCCCTTTTGCCTTAGCCCGGTAATGCGCCCGGGGTCATATTGATATTCTTAAGACTCTTTCCGGTGAGGCGGGGATAGCTGCGCTTCTGGAGGCAAAATTGCTAGAGGCTGATCAGTTGGTGGCCCAGCTTCAGGTGCAGCGGCAAGCTGATCTGCCTGCTGCTATAGATCAAGAGCGCGGTTTCCTCGTAGCTGCCATAGAGAAGATAAAGGCTGCTCGGGATAAGACCAAGCCGGTCATACTGAAGGACCTCCGCGATCTGTCTGAGCTATATGATCAGTTGAGCCGCGAGAGTGAAAATATTACGGCTCGGAAAGCGACTGCCTCCTGTGGGGTCATTGACACGCGGAAACAGATCCTTGAGCTTCAGAGGAAGTTAGCTTTCCTGGAATGGGAGCTCGAAGCTGCCCACACCGAAAAGGGGCTGATTATCCAGGAGACTGACAGAGTCAATCGAGCTTCTGCTGGCCTGGAACATGCCCTGAAGAAGCTGGAGGATGACAGGCGGGCACACATGTATTTGGATGATGTGGAGCAGTTGTCCCAGGAGGCCGAGCGTCGAGCTAAACAACGGCTTGAACGGGGGGCCACCTTCGTGAAGAACTGTCTCCTGGAATTATGTACCGCTGAACCATAGACGGCTTTTTTTCGTCTTTTTGTTTTCGTTCTTTTCCTTTCTTAAGTGGGACGTTGTCCCTAGAGCATGTAGTACTTTCGCCTTCCAAATAAAAGAGTATGCTTTATTTTACCCTTTATTTGTACTGCTTGTCGTGCTTGTGGTGTTATGGTGGTGTTTGCCCCACTTGGGGGACTGTTTGTAGACTTGTTACCCTTGGCATACCTGGGTTTTAGGTACGGATAACAAGTTTGATGGGGATACCTAGAACGATTCCATGGTAAGGTGGTCATGGACGTTCCTAGCATCGGGAGAAAGAATGCCATGGAGCAGCTGGGCTCCCGGGGCATGATGAGAAATGATGTGCATATACTAGGAAACTTAGTACAGCATTTATGGTCAGCAGAGGACATTTATGGGCCTATTATCCTTGGCGTATCCCGGTTCAGGATACGAATAATAGGACGAGATATAACCAACATACTTACTCAGAGGTAATGAGGACGTAGCAAGCATGAGGGCTTTTCACTACGGAATCTTCCTACTCAGAGGTAATGAGGACATGGCAGGAGTGGACTCAGCGGAGGATATTTGTGGTCAACAGAGGACATTTGTAGACCTATTATCCTTGGCGTACTCCAGTTTTGGGTATGGATAATAAGTCGAAAGAGAACCAGCATACTTACTCAGAGGTAATGAGGACATGGCAAGCATGAGGGTTTCTTCGATGGAGCCTTCCCATTCAGAGGTAATGAGGACATGGTAGGAGTGGGATCCATGAAGGGGTACATAGAACGACTCAGAGGTAATGAGGACATGGAAGTTCTATGTAGAGGGGTGATTTGTTTTTGGCAGAAGTGAGACGACTCAGAGGTAACATCGACGTGGTCGTTTTGAGAATATTGTGGATTTGTTACCCTTTTTGTGCACTGAGAGTACGGGTAGTGGATCATGAGGGAGGAGCTCTTTCAGAAGAATAAGTTCAGAGGTATGGTTATACATGACTTACTACCTAAAAGAGTGACCGGAATGTAAGTTCAGAGGCACCTGCGGGTACATAACTCAGCAATCTAGGATATTTGGAGGAAGAATATGAGTTCAACGGTACTGGAAGGTACATAACTCAGCGATCTGGGATTTTTGGAGGAAGAATGTGAGTTCAGCGGTACTGGAGGGTACATAACTCAGCGATCTGGGATTTTTTGGAGGAAGAATATGAGTTCAACGGTACTGGAGGGTACATAACTCAATAATATAGAATTTGGAGAATGTGAGTTCAGCGGTACCGGCAGGTACATAACTCACTAATCTAGAATTTGGAGAATGTGAGTTCAGCGGCACCGACGGGTACATAACTCACTAATCTGGAATTTGGAGAATGTAAGTTCAGCGGTACCGACGGGTACATAACTTACTAATCTAGAATTTGGAGAATGTGAGTTCAGCGATACCGGCGGGTACATAACTCACTAATCTAGGATTTGAAGAATATGAGTTCAGCGGTACGCGGGTACATACTCACTAATCTGGAATTAGGAGAATGTGAGTTCAGCGGTACCGGCGGGTACATAACTCACTACTCTGAGATTTGAAGAATGTCATTTAGACATAATATTTCTTCAGGAACTTGCCGTTGACGGGCAACATGAGCAAGTCTCCGTTTTATTTTGCGAGGCGGTAAGCACCGTTGGAGAATACAGCCTCAATGATAAATGGCCCTTCCCACTTTGGCTGGAATTTGTCGACGATTTTGTGAGTCATAACCATCGGCCTCCGAACTGCCAGAACGAGATCGCCCACTTAGAATGTTCTGATTTTAACCTTCTTGTTGAAGGCTCCGAAGATGCGTGCTTGGTATAGCTCGATTCGTTGCTGAGCCAAGAGGCGCTTTTCATCTAAGGCCTCCAACTCTTGTAGTCGGTGACGGTAGTTATCGTCCGTCGTCAATTGGTAAGTGACAGCGACGCGGAGCGAGGGTATTTGAGTCTCCAATGGGAGAACTGCCTCACTTCCGTACACTAGGGAGAATGGTGTGTTCCCAATGGCCGTTCGGACTGTAGTACGGTACGCCCATAAGCATTCACCAAGCTTTTCGTTCCAGTCGCGTTTGTTGGATGACACGAACTTTTTGAGCAAGTTGATGATGGTTTTGTTGAATGCTACTGCCAATCCAGTCACTGTCGGATTGTATGGCGTCGAAGCAATATTCTGAATTCGATGCCTACCATATAATCGAGGAAGGGGATCACCTAATCATCTTTGGCCGGAAGAATAATCCACAGCCCTTCAAGATGGAAGAAGTTGAGCTCGAACCCGACACCGCGAGATTGCCCCTTTATTCCAAATGATATGCAGTCTGATTGTCAGTGGCTCCGTTGTAGGTTTTGGTGCTTGGCCGGACCTTGGCAGACGGATTATCATTTGCCCCTCTTGTGCCGAGAGGCTGATTGCGTCCTTACGTAGAGCGGCCGTAAGGGGTACGGACTTGCCAGGATTGCGAGCTTGGAGGTGGATCGTCGGAGGTTCTTCTGATCCTGTGGCTGTCTTAGTTCGAGCTTGTACCTCTCCTTCGCCAAGGTGCCTCTTCGATTTCTCATATAAGCAGGAGTCTGAGTAGTAGGATTCGACCCCTTTAAAGGGATCGATGTCGGTAAATTCTGTCCTCACGAAGCCGTGTTTGTCGACATACTTGAAGCACTGGTGCAGCGTGGAAGGCACGATCATGTAATCGTGTATCCAAAGGTGCCTCAGGAGGATATTGTAGGAATTGTCCGCATCTATGACGTAACAGGTCACTTCTGACTGAAGATCGCCAATTTGGCACTTCAAGAGAATCTTCCCAATCGGGTAGCTCCTGCCCGAATTGAAACCGGTGATGGCGGTACTTGTTGGCGTCAGGCGATGCATAGGAATGCGGAGATGATGTAACAGACCCTTCGGGATGATGCTTATGGAATAACTAGGATCAATATGCATCCGATCCACCTTTACGTCACCGATGTATCCAGTGTAGTATAGCGGACGATCATGCAGATTAGTTTTAATGAGCATATCTTGCGACATGGAGACAATGTTGGGCATCGCTCCTGTGCAAGAGCTGTCTTGGAGATTTGCAGGCGGGCTCTCTCCCGTGAGGTTGACCTGCGCCAGATATGCGTCGGCATTCTGGAGTGCATCACTCAAAGCCACGCGAACATCCTTGGAGAGTCTCAGGAGCTCATATAATGATAATTTGGCCGGTGTATTGGCCAATTGTGCCAAGATGTCAAAGTTGTAGGGCCTCTCTAGCCCATAAGATGCCTCTTTTCGGAGGGATTTGTCAAAGCGAGTCTCCTTCGGCCTAGGCTTGTCGGTCGTCAGAGGTTGAGAAGGTCCCAGAGCGTCAGCAGTAGCCGGATGATGTTCTTCAGTCGAGTTATCTGGTGTAGGTTGGGATTGAGCACCAGACCGAGTAACGACAGCTGTGGCTTCCTCGATATCTGCCGAGATTGTGTGGCAGGATCTGACTTTTCCATTCTTTTTCTTGCCAATGGAGGGTAGTGTGGACTGAGTCACTTCAGTTACCAAGTCTGGATGGACCCACATGACCTTCCCTCGTGACGTGGTAAGGGGTACTAGACCAATAGCCTGCTCTCGAGGAGGTGGAAGATTAGCAATCTCCATTGTCGCCAGAGGGACGGGTATCATGCCGTCTTGAGTCTCTGTTGGAGGGAAGCTGCCGAATTGTACTGATACCATATTGGCTGCCACGGTCACCTCTTCGAAATCAATGGCCAGAGTCTTCGAATTGATGAGATGTTGGATGTATCGCTTCAGTTGGTAGCAGTCGTGTGTAGCATGGTGGACGTAGCCGTGGTAATGACAGTACTTCAGACTCTCCATTTTTGTCGGCCGAGGTTCCCGTCTTGGTGGAGGGAGCTGAATTCTATCTCCTTGTATGAGCATGTCTAAGATGGGCTTGACATGGCCGTCTTCGAAGGAGTAGGTCATTTGCGGCCATTGCTTGTCTATCGATTTTGACTCAGGCTTCTGGGCTGTGTCGGCCACCATAGCCTGCTTGCCCTTGTTGTCCCGATTGTTGGAGGCGTTTCCACCATTGTTGTTGTTGGTATTATGGTGCTTGCCCTTGTCCTCTCCCTCCGAGATATGCAATCCCAGTTGGCGAGCCTTTTTCAATCTGTCCTCGACGCTAGTTGCACTGATGATAAATGTCTTCCAGTCCTTAAATTGACTTTCGCCCATCCAGAGGCTGATTGTTGGGAGCAGTCTCTTTTGGCAAATTTCAATTAAGGAGGAATCCGGATTACCGGACGGCAATTTCATTACAGTTTGGCGAAACTGCTCAATATAGTTCCTTGTCAGCTCCTTCTCCCCTTGAACGACGTCCATGAGGGTCGACATTGTGACGTCCTATCCTACTTCGTAGAATCTCTCCAAGATCATGCGCTTGAAATTTGCGAAGGAATGGATGCAGTTGTCTGGCAGGTTGCCGTACCAGTCAAAGGCGACCCCTTCTAATACCCCGATGAATAAACGTGTAAGGATGGCATCGTCATGGGGCAGATGGTCGGTGGTGACCTCGAAGTAAATGATGTACCGACTTGCGGAGGTCTTCCCATCATATGGATTGATGTGGAATGGTTTATACTTTGGTGGAAAGGGAACATCCCTCCATGCAGCGGGATATGGTTGTCGTATTCTGAGGTCTTGGCAGTTTTCTCGGGCATGGAACATGGCTTGGAGCTCCTGGACCTCTCTTCTTGCTTCCCTGGCCTCATCCGCAGTGGTAGGAGCTGACATTTCAGGAGGATTATTGCCCGAGTTTGGTGCCGCTGAGTTCGAGTCCGCATTGACCGTGGGACCCAAGTTTGTTTCGCCATGCGTCCCTTCTTGCAGAGTAGGGAGGGCTGCTTTGATCTCGTCCACCGATTTGACCAAAGTGCGCAGTATGGCCTCCAGAGTATCGATGCGTTGGCGATCACTGGGACCATCTTGTTCGTCGTTTGTCATGAATGTCGTCCTCACATGAGTAGAAGTGGAGGGAACGGTGGATGACGTGCCCTCCGAATCATACCCCTGTAACGAGAAGTCATCGGGGTATGTGGGAATGCTCTCCTCTGGTTCAAACTCAGAAGGAATAGTACCCCCAGCTTCAGAGCTTGCTTCATCTTGAGAGTCGTGGACGTCCTCGGGGACGTCGGCACCTGCTGTATCTGATGGGAGAGTTGTTTCCCCGGGCTCGTCTCCTTGGAACATCGGATTGTCGTGGATGTCCGGAGGAGTGCTACCCCCAGTTCCAGCGACCCCCAGTAATGCGGGTGATGAATCTCCCATTATAGCAGATTTCGACTTTGAACGGGTACCTTGGAAAACTCTGGCGGTGGACAAACGTTTAGACGACAGTTTCTTAGTCACAGTGGTTGAAATCTTCGGGCTGGAAATGTTTATCCTCTTCCTTCTCCCATCGGTGGGGATTTTCTGAGTAGAGTTGCAAGAGACGACGAGAGGCGCCTCATCCCTGGAGCTCAGCTGTTGTAATCTTTGGAAGACGGACTGCCGATCTTCTCGTACTGTCGTGTTGTTGCAACAGCAGTTGACAATGACTTAGGTGCAGTGATGTTCGCGGGAGGACTCTTTGCACACCGAGGCCTCTTCTCTTTCCTTGCGCTTATGGAGGATAACCTCACGCAAGTCAGATGGGTCTGGAATGACCATGTTTGCTCCCTGGGTTTTGGGAGACTTTTGGGAACCACTATGTCCGTTTGCCGCCGGGGGCTGGACTCGAGTGGCTCTGTACAACTTCCCATCAGACGTCCGCATAACAGTATGTGGAGCGCTCGGATGGTCAGAGGTCGGGACATCGGACTGAGCTCGCCAAGCTCGTGCTGCCCTAGACTTCTTCACTCTAGTGCGTGAGGGCACATAGTAGAAAGAGTCTAAGTGGTGTTGCAGAGAGTCGGACATATTTTCTCGAGAGCATGAGAGATCAGGACCATAGGATAGGCGATCAAAGACTGAGCCTGAGCCGCGTGGAGCAGACAGCATGCGGCTGGAATAAACAGTCTTCATGCGGCTGGCAATCGTAGCCGCATGGGCTTTCTTCATGCGGCTGGAAGTCTCGGTCGCATAAGTATTCTTCATGCGGCTGGAAACCTTGGTCGTATGGGTATTTTGTATCTGGCTGACAGTTTCGGTCGCCTGAACATCGTGCATGCGGCTGGCAATCTTGGCCGCATGAATGTTCGGCTTCTTCCTAGAGCACATAGAATCACTCTTTGCCTCTGTAAGTCCAGTATCGTTGTGCTTTCCTCAGCCGGACTTCGGGACAGCAGAGTCCTCTATGGCTTGTAGTGGGGCCGCATGAGAGTTTTCTTCGCCGTCTTGGGCAGCAGAGAGTACTCCGTCCAGAGCTTGGGGAGGAGCAAATGATTTTGGCCTCCACTCCCTGCGAGCCTTCTTTGTGCGAGTTCGCTTCTCGACCGGGCCAGCGCTCCCGTCGAAGAGCATTTCTTCAAACGCCTGTTGGTCGAAGCGGACGACCATCTTCTGTTGTATGGAGCCAAGTTTGGCTGTATCCGATTGCGTCACCAACTTCTCAGCAGTGGAGAAGTTTGTCCCCAGCAGAGTCGCCATCGTATTTGCCATTGATTGTGAAAGTACAGAACAATTTATATAGGAGGACTGAACTTAAACTCACAATACAAACTCGCTCGTACAAAGAAAGCCTAGGGACAAAAACCTATTTACAGCAATCTACGTACAATTGTTTAGTTTTTTCTGGGGGATAACGATAGAGGCTCGGAAAAGTGATGGCAGCTCTGCCTTACTCCTTGGACGATCGGATGTTGCCTTGGCTCTAGTAAAGAAATGCTCTCGGACGTGTGGGGAGACTCCCTTACGTCTTTGGTTGCTAGATCTCTGGATGTCTTTGTAGTGCTCTCTCTTTTTTTTGGCTCTGCTCTCTTCTCTTTCTCTCTCCTTTGCTCTGCTCTTCTCTGCGTATTTTTTTAATAAGAGAATGTCCTCTTCCGCAAGGGAATGGCACCTTGCTATTTATAGGAGTGGGGTCATCATTAGGGTTTGCAAATGATTGCCTCCTTCAGAAGTCGGCGGTTAAGGATTACTTAATCTGGGCCATTCATCTTGAATATAATAAATTTGAGCAATTAATATGATTGTATCAAATCTTTGTGGACAATAAATGTTGATTGCCATGAATATTCATGATTTGTGATAGCCTGCCACGTGTCCAATTTGCTTGATTTGATTTGATCTGGGCAATTATGACGATCGCAACAAATCTGATTTTGTTGGGATTTGTTAGCACCCATAGTTCCAGGGAAGATAAGACTGCCATGTGTCTCAATTGTAGCGAAGAGCGCCACGTGTCTCAACTGGACCGTCCTGGCTGAACCGCATATGGGGGGGTCCTCTCAGCCGCATGAAACATGCAGCCGCATGAGGATGGGCAGCCACATGTGGATGGGCAGCCGAATGGGGATGGGCAGCCGTATGGGGATAGGTAGCCGCATATAGAGGGGCAGCCGCATGGGAATAGGCAGTCGCATGCAGATGGGTAGCCGCATGGGAATAGGTAGCCGCATGCAGATGGGGAGCCGCATACAGAGGGGCAGCCGCATGGGGATAGGTAGCCGCATGCAGATGGGCAGCCACATGGAGTGGCCTCGGGACTTGGTAGATTTTGCCAGCTGTAATGAGATTTTCTCCTCTTTCCTAGGGTCACGCCATTATGTCAGTGTCATTATTACGTCCTTATGTCAGATCTGTCATGGCTGTTATTTGTCAGATCAGCTGTCAGGGCATTAAATACAGCCGAATGTAGAGAAGAACTGTTTGAAGGCCACGTGGATTCTTTCTGAGCCGCATGGATCTATCCGAGCCGTATGGACTCCTGAGCCGCATGGACTTCTGAGCCGCATGGGAATACTGAGCCGCATGGAAATTCTTCTGTCGGAGCCGCATAGGTCTTTCTTTATTCTTTTCCACGCTTCTACAGACACATAGCAACCTTAAGAGAGTCAAAGGTCATATCCTCAAAAAATTGGACACGATAAATGTCAACTAACACCTCGCCGAGATTCGCATATGAAAATACTCACTAAAGTCAGTTGAGTTGAATACAATTTCATGTCCGACGACACAAGAATATATATTACCGTCAGGTTTTACTTGTATGTTACAATAAAACATTCGAACGACGTTATCCTAAATGTTGTCAGCAGTTGCAAAGAAATCTCGAAGACTAAGTCTACCGAAGGTGGAGGCGTACTATAAGAAAACAATAAAATTAACAGATCGTCCGGGACAGATTTCCCGAGACGATAAAGAGTTAAACCATAAATCCGAAAATTCCAAAGATGTAAATAATCCAGAGTCATATTCCTCTTCGTCAGAAGGACGAGCGAGACTAAATGCGTTCGCCTGTTCATATTCAAAGGTCGAAGATGAACCAGCTGTGGATGCAACTTTCTCTTATGAAGTTGTTTAGGAGCCATAGATGAAAAAGAGAAAGAAAAAAAAGAATACCTCAATAGAATGGAGAAATAAATGGAGGGAGTCACCTCTGAGCGTTGTAGATCTAAGGAGGAAGGAGGAAGAGATCTTGGAGGAGTTGAAAACTAGGTTTTTTGTAGAGTTTTTGGAGGTTGGATAGGAGAAAGGAGAAGAAGAAGGGGTTTAAATAGAAGTTAGGTCCGGCTGCTGCTGTTCTGGAAATTGAACCGACATCAACTGAACTCGGTCCGAGTTCTGCCAGAGTTCGGCTACTTGTATTCCCATTTCAGTTATACATAATGAATGATAAATAATCTTAATAACTTTTAAACTTCTCCATTTAATAACATTCATTACTTTGGGTTAGCTGTAGGGGGCGGATCCCAGCTAGCGGTAGTCCGAAGACACTAGACACCATGTCGCTTAGACTTTTACGTCTCTTTCACAGAAGGACCCTTTCGGCTTGTACCCAAAATAGCTTCAATTAATAAATATTAAAATCTTAAGTTACAAGAATCTTTTTAATGCATCATGAACGTGAAAATTCAAGTATGCCTAGTTCACGTCGCAGATAATTGAAACGTTCAGCCAGCGGTTTTATGAAAATATCTATTAGTTGATGATCTGTGTCAATAAATTCTAAGCAAATATCCCCATGTTGTTGGTGATCACGTATCTCTATGTGCTTTGTACGAGAGTGACAAACAGGGTTCTTAGTCAAATTAATCGTGCTAGTGTTATCACAAAATATAGGAATCTTCGTGTAGTACAGATTATAGTCTTCTAAGGTTTGCTTCGTCCACAAAACTTGAGGACAACAATGTACTACGGTGATATACTCAGCATCAATCGTTGATAGCGCTATAAAATTTTGTTTCTTGCTAAACCAGGAGACTAAAGCTTTTTCTAGGATCGAAGTAAATAATTTGGTTAAAAGATGTGGTTTTGGGATACCACAAGCCGACTGTAAAAGTTCCCTTAAGGTATCGGAAGATATGCTTAATGGCACATAAGTGTGATTCTTTACGGTTAGCTTGATATCTAGCACAGATGCAAATGCAAAACATGATATCAGGGCAACTAGTAGTTAAATATAATAAACTACCAATCATACCTTTATACTTACGCTGGTCGACTGGTTTGCCACTTTCATCAATGTCAAGCCGGGTTGATGTAGCCATTGGAGTTCTGATAGGCTTTATGTTGTCGAAGTCATACTTCTTCAGTAAATCCTTCGTATACTTAGCTTTGTTGGTGAATGTTCCCTGGAGTGATATTTGATCTGGAGTCCTAGGAAGAGTTCAGTTCTCCTATCATACTCATGTCAAACTCACTCAACATACACTTAGCAAATTCTTAACAAAGTTTTTCATTAGTAGAACCGAATATTATATCATCTATATAAATTTGCACAAGAAGAATAACATCATTTGAAGACTTGATAAATAAGGTAGTATCAACTCTTCCCTTTGAAAATCCATTTTCGAGTAGAAAAGAACTTAGGCGTTCATACCAAGCACGAGGTACTTGTTTGAGTTCATAGACTGCTTTCCTAAGTTTGAAGACGTGATCAGGTTTTTAAAAATCTTTAAAACCAGGGGTACTTTCACAAAAACTTCTTCTTTCAAATATTTATTTTAAAATGCACTCTTCACGTCCATTTGAAATAGTTTGAAATCATAAAAATATGCAAATGCACAAAACATGCGGATAGCTTCTAGTCTAGCAATACGAGCATATGTCTCGTCATAATCAATACCTTCCTCTTGGTTATAACCTTGTGCCACTAAACGTGCTTTGTTGGGTAGAACTTGTCCATCCTCACTTAATTTAATTTGGAACACCCATTTGGTACCAATTATCGATTGACCAATAGGTTCAGGAACAAGTTTCCAAACTTGGTTTCTCTCAAATTGATTAAGTTCTTCTTGCATGGCATTAATCCAAAATTCATCTTTAAATGCATATCCTACTGTCTCAGGTTCCACTTGAGATATAAAGTCTACATTAGCTGCTATATCAGTGTCTTTACTAGAAGAACGTATACTTATACCTTTTGATACATCACCTATGATGAGCGTCTCTGGATGATCTGGCAAGAACTTCCAAGATTTGAACATATTTGTTAGATCTTCCACGGGGCTCTCTTTGGTAGCAGTATCTTTAGATGACTTAGATTTAACCTGTGCATCTTCATCATCACTGTCGCTAGATCGGTGACTATTAAGCTCATCAAAAGTAATATTATTAGATTCTTCAACAATTATAGATCTTTTATTAAATACTCTATATCCCTCACTCTTAGCAGCATATCCGAGAAATATCCCATCATCTGCTTTAGACTCAAACTTTTCCAAGTTGTCCTTGGTGTTCAGGATAAAACAACGACATCCAAAAAATTTAAAATAAGAAATATTTGGAATCCTTCCAAACCATAGCTCATATGGTATTTTCTTCGAGATAGGTCGAATTAACACCCTATTTAAAATATGACAGGCTGTACTAACAGCTTCTGCCCAAAAATATTTAGGAAGATCATGCTGATTCAGCATGACTCTAGCCATCTCGTTTAGAGTATGATTCTTTCGGTCCACAACACCATTCTGTTAGGGAGTTCTAGGACAAGAAAACTCATGGTATTATCTACTATCATTATAAAACTTTTTGAAATCTGCATTTACGAATTTGCCACTATGAACACTTTTGATACGAGTAATCATGAAGCCTTTTTCGTTTTGTACATTTTTACAAAATATCTAAAATTCAAAAATAGCATCACTTTTATTTGATAGAAAGTAAACCTATGTAAAATAAGAGAAATCATCAACAATCACAAAGGCGTAGAGCTTACCGCCAAGACTAGAGACTCTACTAGGACCAAATAAATCTATATGAATTAACTGCAAGGGTCTAGAAGTACTTACAACGTTGATGGATTTAAAAGTTGACCTTGTTGCCTTGTTCTTTTCACAGTCAGCACATACCATGTCTCTCTTGAATATGATTTCAGGGAGTCCTTTTACCATCTTTTTTGTGCATAGTCGTGAGATAGTATCCATATTTGCATATCCTAGCCTTATGTTCCATAGCCAGCTTTCATCTTGATTTGCTACTAGGCACCTTCCTGTATTATTAGTACTCTCCAAAAAGAAAACATAAATGTTGTCTTCCCTAATCCCTTCATATACGAGATTACCAGATGACATTCTATATATATCACATTTGTTTTTTACAAAGTTGATGCCATAACCATTGTCTGCCAAATGACTTATGCTCAGTAGGTTATGTTTCAACTCCATAACTAGACCAACTTCATCTATTACTGGGTAAGGAGACATACCAACAGTGCCATTTCCAATTATATCACCTCTCAAGTTATTTTCTAAGGAAACATATCCTTCTTTTTTCATCGATAGCGTAGCAAACAAATGATGGAACTGGGGATTCCCAGGACCCTTACTTTGGTGTACGTATTGATGGATAGAAGTTAAACAGATTTAATATGTGTTCTAACCCTTCATAGGCGGAAACTAGGGTTCACGAATTATACCTGCGATAGGAAGAAGACAAGTAGTTCCTGGCAATCTCTAGCGGATGACCCCAAGATCTTCTTCACGTATTCCTTCCTCGAGTTGGACGTCGTGTGGGCGACGAACTCCCAACCTTTTTTTTCCTTGGCAGCCCTCTCTTTCTCTCCTTACGTGAATCACGAATTTAGATAAAGCTTCAAATTTTTTATCAGTAATTTGGCGGCCAGAGAATAGAGGATATATATAGGCTACGACAGGGACCATGAGGAGAAATTAGAGTTAGGCCTTCTAACGGATCTGGATATCCTGTGTTCAGTCCGAACACACAATCCAGGCCCATTAACCATAGCTCGGTCCACTAATGAGCTATTGTTGCACTACCTCCATAATCCCAAATTATGTTTGTGGGCTCCTTTTATTATATGCTCATTTGGCTCCCAATGTTAAGATATCGAATGTCCGTCGATCAAATTAAGTTACTGACAACTATATTGATTCGACATCTTTTATCCTTAAGCAGTAACGCTCAACTTTATTTGTCATGTCGGATATAATCCACCTGTAGGGTTTACATGACAATCCCTATGAGCTCCTTAAGGGGACATCATCAACCGGATGTATCGGGACATGGATTCCATTTATAATCAACAGCCCATCATACATACAATGTTATTACCGAATTCATAGAGGTTTTTGACCCATAATGAATCTCACTCTTTTATGAGTCAAAGTAATGCATACTACATATACATGTCTGTTATTATATTCGATTTAAGAGCACAAGCATCCATAATAACAGAGGTGTTTGTTCTCTTATGTAGTCAGTACAAAGAGAACAACCTCAAGTGGTCCTGTTCAATACACACAAAGTGTACTAGTATAAACCTATAGTCAAGATAGACTAATACCAGATTACATTACAACCTTTCCAATAGATTGTCCAAGTCCATCTAGGTTGTGAAATATTTACATATTCTATAGGAAACTGGTAATATGATCTTCTGTGTGACACCACACACCATATTACCTACAATATAGAATATCAGACATTTGCATTAACACTTGCAATAAATAAAATATGTAAGCATTTACTTATATGATTCACATTCAAAATTTAAGGAAATAAGGTTACTACAAAAGTGATGCTTTTAGTATATAATCCTAACACAAAGATGCATCACCAGTCATGTGCCGCAAACATCCATTATCGAGGATCCACTTGCTTCTAACATGAGTGGATTGAGGGTCCACCTACAGAATAAATAGATGAATCCTTTAGTACCCATTTCTTGAAGGGTCCATTTTGATTAGTCTTAGGTCTCCAAACAAGTATTTGATTGTCAACAAGCTTTCTTGCTAGACAATACAGTGATATGTGCCCGTGAGTACCACAGTACATGTATGTAATTTTGAAAAAGTGCTTTTTGTTTCTGTGTTGACATGCATTTGTGTCTTCTTTGAAAACCTATAAGTGAAAGTATAATTATGATTAACGTGTTGCTTGCGTGATTTCTGAGGTTTAGTGCTCTTAGATGTATGCTTAGCATAAGGACGAACCTTAGGCTGTGTCACAGGGATGGCCTGCTTGCCTAACTTGATCTCTAACTTTTTAGAGGCCGCACAAGACTCCTTATATTTAGCAGTCATATCAAGAAATCCTTGCTCTGTGACTAAGTGTCTCTTTTTCTCTATGTCATAAAGCTCTTGTATTTTGGTATAGTCTCTTTCCTTCTTTTCGATTGTGAGGATAGTGTAACGCCCCAGTCCCAAAATACTTAGGACCAAGTACGTAGACATGCCAGCTGTACATATACGAAGAATACTCCAATATATGGAATCCTCGTATACGTACATAAGCTATATATATAAAATAATCATAGGCCAGAATATAATAATCTAATCTCATCATATGTCAACACAGAAGATATAAGAGTCCAATAAATAATGTATCAAAGAGATAGCCGGATAGACATACCCACTCCAAACAACTATGAAAAATAGTCTCAAATGATCAAAGTCCAACCTCCGCAAAATAGAAAGAAAAGGAGATCTAAAAATGTCTATTAAATGTCTCAATGAATCAATAATCTAGAAATCAGCAGGGGATGCCTCGTCATCAATGTATGAAAGATCCAATGTTGCTCCTTACTCCTGCGGGAAATCGTACAAGCCTGGAGAGATAACTAGGTCCTCATAGGGACGCAACAAGATACAAGAAAATACTATGTCATATAAACTGTGATATATAATAGAGAGTAAAAAGAAAATGCATACAAAGGGTTCCTAACCATTCTACTATGAATATGCAGTTGAAATACAATCCTTCGACGCATGAGCCCTGGCTAATAATAGGATCCGGTATAGTCCCCACTTGGGCACCAGTGACTAAGCGCATAACGTTCAAGAGCGTCAGTGGCCAACCTGAGGGGGGTAAGCATACCCGTATATCCAGCGGAGCTTCCGGGATACAAGAAAAAGTGTAATAGAAGCCCATATGTCAGGTATTGTTCTTCCTACCTAATGCCTAGTATCGTCATCTCCATGACCAATATGAACCTCTAATAACTGCCAAGTTTACTAGCATGCAATTCTATTAGTAGTTACTCCTTTCCGTCACACACCTCAGACGTATCGGTGGCCAACCGACTACGCGAGTACGTGTCCTACATGTGACTCACAATACGTGATACAGTAAGTGTCAAGGTCGTATGAGATATACCAATATCTCATCATCAATGGGTGGTCACTAGGCTAAATCGATACAAGAGAAATAACAAGCAACTAAAACGACCGATATAGTCGCTTGCACCCAAGTGTGACTTAGACGCACAGTGACATAATACTAGCAAAAGAAAAGTAATACGGAATATAAATAACTAAAAATAAGATTAAGTAATCATAGAGTAAGGTGGCAAGGTATCTTGTCTGGCGGTGCGGGAATGGCAATCCAACAATCAAGTACGTCAGCAATGAATCTCAAAATACATGAACGGCTCTGGATGCTGAAACAAATATCAATAATATTTTTGATGTAAAAGATATATCTAGGAAATGCCTGTCCAAAAGTACAATTCTGGAACAGGAGCAAAATTATAATTTTGGGTCAAAATGATGTCCGTCGTTGGACCCGTTTTGCACCAAAATGCGTGCCAATGTCCATGGTCTCTAAAGTCGTCAAACTACATGTCTACGGGTTCGATTTGAGGAGGCAAACCCAACCGTATGTCCAAAGTTTGACTTCGGTGTGCCGTGTACAATTTCGCTCGTTGGATCGGGTCACGGGCCCGCCAAATAGGCGTTCTGGTCGACCTTCTCAGAATCGGACCAAACTTGGCCTACAGGACCAAAATTTTGGTATGGTCTAGTTGGTGCAAGTTTTGTCTTGAACCGACAACTGTACACGAAGTTATGGCCATGTTTGCAAAAGGTCCATACGGGGGTATCTTGACGGATACGTACTGATTTCGTCGCGCACACGCAATGAAATCGAGTTCCGTCAGTTCCCACACGTTGGCAACATACATACGCATCTTTCGATGCTTATGGTTTGAGACCATGTCATCCGGTTTGTCGGGGCACACGCCATACCGAAAAAGTTTTCTAAAATTTTACAGTTTTAATAACAGTTTTTCTTGATTTTCAATGACGAATAGCTAACTGAAAAATAATTCTACAAAAGGGAATTGATCGCGTATAGGTTGTTTCTAAATGTCTAAAAATAGTTTTAGATAACTGTCATTAGGTCGACCACAATTGGCCTTCTAATGTGGGCGTATGCACTGTCCCTAACAGTTTCAGAAAATAGGATTTCTTTTCTTTTCTTTTTGCCGAAAATTTGACAAATTTTTGGGTTCGGTTTGGGGTATCTAACCCGATCTAATAGACAGGTCTTGCAGTCTTATATGTTATTCTTACTACGAACAAATTGGATCATGGATTGGCTACACGATGAAGGAGAAAGAGGACGACGAACAGGTGTACCTGGTGGCTGTGTTGGAACAGAGTATATATGCTCTGTTCCTCTCTGTTTTTTGGCGACTGTCGACGGCGTACGGCAGTCACGGCGGTGCGGCAGGCTGCACAGGGTGTCGAGGGGTTACGCGAGGAGACTGGGGAGGCGTTGGGCTTTGTGTTAGGGTTTACGTGGTGTCGGAAGTTGGTTCTTCTGAAACCTCTAGCGGTTGCTCCCTTTTATACTCGGGTTCTCCTTTGAATCTGAGTGATAATCCTATCAATTTGGGTAGGATTTGGATCGTTTTAGGTTTGGGCTATTAGAGAATTCTTGGTAGGTTAGGATTTAGAAAGGAG
>JANAVB010005598.1:7942889-7967889 GCA_029216955.1 Iris pallida | reverse complement strand
GGCGAACTGAGGGAGACATTCTGGGTCTATCTTCCCTCAATACGAGCATTTATCTTTCCGAAATCAGTAAAGGCAAAAATAATAAGCGTTCCAGGGAGAGGGGATCGAATACGAATACGGGGTTCCAGAGACGATTTAATAGTTCAAGATAGGTTGTCAAGGCAACTGCGGACGAGATCCTAGAGTCATCTATATCTCAATCCACGTAGGATAATCATATAAAGAGCGAACCCAGTGCACCAAGGTTTATCAGACCATAATACACTAATTTTTAATTAGAGAATATGTTAGTGGGCGTCCCCAATAAACATATGTCGTGGACAAGCTCGATAAAGGATAAGCTTACAAAAACTAGGCTATAATTGCGGCGTTAGTCAAGTTAATCAAAATATAAGTATGCAAGATTTATGATTGAATGAAAACACAAGCAGTTCAAGGTTTAAGAATCTAAGCCGTGTCTGGTGTTCGTGCTTACACAGTCATCCTACTGTCTAATTTTCTTCGGCCGTGGCTAAACTCATGATGCATGGATCTCGTGTTAAAAATCATGATAACAGAAAATATGACAATTAAAATCATATCTTCTATGATTTCCCTTGCTGTTTCCATATTCTCTACTGCTAGCGAGAAGGCATGTCCATAACTATGACTGGGGTCCTGAGCTCTAGCCTTGTTGTACTATACACCTTGGGGAGCTAATGGTAGGCGAGGTGCTGAAGCTGTAGGCCCCAAGGCCTGTTGTGCAAGTACTAGTGCCTGCTGCTCGGCTCAATCTCTAGCCAAGTGCTGTCCCGATCCAATCTCATTCACAATCCCAGGGGAAGTCGACAGTCATTCCTGATATGACCTTGCTTTCCCCAAAAGTTGCAAGTGGGCTTCTGGTAGGGAGTACTCCTCTACTGGTACTGTCCTGTGTACCCCCTGATTGGTCCATCCTGTGTAGCTCTAGCCGATGCAATTGCTGGTGTATGATGTCTCGATGTCTGCTGTTGCTCCTTGCGAAGAATCTCCTGAGCACGAGCTTCCTCCGAGACAGTCGAGTGGGAGACTTGAGACTATGTAGTCGTATAAGACTTGAGCTCTGGTGCAAGCCCCTAATAGAATCTCCTCGCATTCTCTAACTCTGTCGAGATCAATCCCGCACCAAATCTACTCAGGCGACTGAACTCTGAGTCGTACTCATCAACTGTCATATTTCCTTGCTTTAGATAAAGGAACTGGTCGTATATACCATCTCGAACAAGAATGGGGAAGAATCTTTCATAGAATAGATCATAAAACTGCTTTCAGGTGATCCTAGTGCCTAATCACCTTTCTTCTGCCTTCCACCAGTGGTGGGTTTTATCCTCTAATAGTAGGTCTACTGCTGTCATCCAATCTCGAGCTGGTAACTGGGATGCCTTCAGTAGCTTCTCCGTATTAATAAGCCATTGAGACACCTTTAGTGGCTTCTTCGTTCCTCTGAAGGGCTTGGGGTTCATGTCTGTGAAGTTCTTGATAGAGCCTTCATAAGGATGCAGAGCCGGTGCTGATGCTGGTGCTGGTGTCAGGGGTGAAGGTGGAGGCCTAGCAAATGCTGCCATCATAGTCTGTCACATTAGCTCAGTTTGCTGCCACTGAGCCTGCATCATGGCATATATGAACTGGGAAGTAGGGCTCCCATCAGTGGGTGGTGGAGGCATCTGAGGGCCTGACTGTGGTAGAAACTGCCGAGGGAATGGTGGTGGTGGAGGCCACTACAAAAAGTGTCTTTCTGGGACTCCAAAAATCCGTCTTAAAAAGACCCAAATCAGTCCTAAATTGTAATTTGGGACGAATTTTAGGACGGTAAGTGACAGTGCTATTAGGTGGCGTGGCAAAAAGTTTTAGGACGAAAAATACCGTCCTAATTTGGTTTTAGGGTCGAAAAATCTAACCGTACCAAAAGAGTTTGAATTATTACATGTTTATGACGGTTTACAAAACGGTCCCAAAATAAAAGAGTTTGTGACGAATAACATCCGTCCTAAACAAATTTGCCAGCATTACAAAAGAATATCGTTTATATCTAAGACAATTGCATAATTGTCCCAAAAGTAACACTTATGAAATTATTGTCTGTATTTTTCAGCTATAAAATATACAATTTAAATACATATAATTCATATAATCATGGACGTTGTCAAGCTTGTCCTCAGATGTATCTCCAGGTATCAGAGCTCCAATACAAAAAAAACTTAACAACATCAAGCATTCTTTACCATTAGGTAGAAGACAATAAAATCCATATATAACTATATATGTTCAATTGATAAACAACAAAAATCTTAACATTAAGCATCCTTAACCACCATTTCCAAAATAAATCCAAAACACTATACATCACCCACAACATCAGTTACAAAATGAACCCATTGTCTCCACCATTACATACAAAATACTGAACCCATTAAGCATCCTTAACCACCTTTTCCAAAATAAATCCAAAACACTATACATCACCCACAACATCAGTTACAAAATGAACCCATTGTCTCCACCATTACACCATGTTTTTAGTATATCCAACATGAACCCAAAAATTAACCCAAACTTTTTATCATCATAAGATCGTCGCCCATCACTTTAGCATATCCAGAATGCTTTTGAAGGACCTGCAAATGAAGATATGCCAATATATTAGCAACCTGCTAACTATACACGAACAACCAGAAAAGAAAGACAAGTTCTTTCAAATTGTACAGACTAGACCACATTAGTTTGTGAATATTTAAACAAATTGTACAAACCTACTAACAGTTCTTCCAAACTGTACAGACCTGCGTACAAAAAAATTGGAAAAAAAAACAATGTACAGAAAAAGCTTCAAGTGACAAAGGAAGCTTCAAGTGAAAAAGGAAGCTTTAAGTGAAGACGGAAAAAAATGGAAAACATTTTAAATGGGAAGTACAATTATTCTAGCAAGAATTACAGTAACAAGCTAAAAAAAATCAATGTAAAAGTTAATATCTGTACAGACAATATAAAAGTTAAGTCCAAAAATCGGTCCAGGAAAAAGATAAAATAGAGAATTCTATTAACCCCATGACACCCAGGATATGCATAGAAAGGAACCAAAGCATGGGATGGAACCAGCAACACTTCAAACTTGAAATAGATTGAGAATCCTACAATCATGGCTTTGAACAAGCCTATAGACCCCTTTTTGACTAAGCTTAGTCAATATACACTGGACAAATAATGAATGTAGTTAACAAAACTATTGACTAAGTGAAGACAATTTTGATTCATTCTTAACACAATAACAAACTTAAGAATTGAGAGAAGACGTGATAAACCATAACAGCATTATGATATATGAAGATAAAAACAGTCATAAAGATGCAAATGATGGTATGAAAATAAGAAGAGCGTTACGAAAAGTTCAAACTCACTCCATGTTACAAGCAACGAGTTGAAGAGATCAATGTAGTGATCGATTGCCAACTCTCAAACTGTTCTACATACTCGAGTAATGATAATATTAATAAAGCACTCGCAAAGCCGAGGCCGACGAAGAGATCAAGATGTTACAAAAGTTAAATTCTCAGTAAGACGGGCTAATCCGACAAAGTGGGAGTCAATAAAGCTCCATTAGCATTGGCTTTTGCTACGAAACATAGACATTTTTGAATGATCTGGTCTGGGTATTCACAGGAAAAAGGGTCCTGGCTAAGGGCCTGATTGGTAGAGGCAAAGGAAGAGGGATCATTACAGTTAAACTATTAGACTATAAATCTTGATCAAATGAAGAAGATATTATAGATTTTGTCCTGGCTAAGGGCCTGGTCTGGGTATACTGAATACAATGATAAAGGTTAAACGTACAGGTTTAGGTTTCCATAGCGGCCCCTCTTTACGAGTTCAGTAAGAAAGTTTTAGCAACTTCAGCTGCACCTTCAAAGTTGCAGATTTCGGCAATTGACAAATATATTTAAGCTTTATTATGTATACAAGTAGGATTTGAGTAGATTATTTATGTACTTTAATTTCCATAAAGAAATAATTGACGTCATACATGTATGTTATATTCTTATTAAGTATGCTAATTATTAAGCACCAAACTTGTTCTTTTGTGATTTTGAAATTGGACAATCAGTTTAGCATTTGCAGGTTAACATTTTAACCAGCACTGACAGTTTGGTTTTTGAACTCAAATTGGAAAGTTATCTGCTCTGCACTTATTTTTTTTGTATTTTGAACTCAAATATTTGGGGTACTTTCTTATTTACATAAACATCTACAGCAAATTTCATTTAAATCGTTTTCTACATAGATAGGTTGCCAGCAAGAGATAAGTGATCCAAAACTTTCAAATTTGGCCTACTTCCAGTTTAATTTGATATGTTTTAATCGGTTTTAATTTCCTTCCATATGTTTCATGGTGAAATTTAACTGAAACTTGCTAAAACTCATCAATTTGTATGAACAATACTGTAGGCTATCATTTATCAGTTAATTTTGATTTTATCATATAGTTTCTTATTGACTTTACTAAAACCCAATCAGCATCAACCAATGATTAAACGCTGCTAGAACCTAATGATAAATCGAACTAATAGCATCTTCCTACAATATACTTATCACTATGGGGGGTCCTTGTTCATTAATCCTACTACGATTTCAAGTAATGCATTGATGTAAGGGTGGAGACTTTTATGTTCCTTATTTTCAAGTATGGTTGCACATTTAAATCAAATTGAAGTAGCACCTACAAACAAGGTTAGATACTCTGTGCAAGAGCAAATGGTTTGAACATGGCGTTTAAAAACCGGAGCAGTAGAATTTAAAGAGAAAATATGTGTTTTATGTTAACAAGCTAAGTGCCGGAGCCGACTTAATCAGTTCTTTAGTTTCTGTACCTTGGCTCTAACACCTAGAAGTTTTTTACATGGAACAAGAATGTGAAGTGAAATCATTTTGTCTTCTACTTCGAATTTCAAGCATTATATTCATAAACGTTCAAGATGAAGAAATTAAATAACTTACCACGGACAAATTTCAGTCGAGTATGTTTTCCTTCTCAATGTTCTCATACATGCCCAGCAAGCAATATAAAGAGTTCCTCATCGGTTATCGCTCCTAGCTCCATGGTTCGTTCTAAAGCAGTTAGGCCTCCACCATCTCTAACTGATGTCCGTGCACCTCTGGATCATAATGAAAAAGGTAAATTAAGAGCATCTCTACGGCAGTTAGGATTTCTAGGTTAGAAAATTTTGGCCAACCTAAATTTCTAAATATTTAAATGGTTCTGGCTCTGATGTCTTCTAAGAATGTCGGTTTGTATATTAAAACTAGTGCTTATATAGTGAACAGCTAGTGACCTGACATTCTTTCATGCACAACTTTAAGCCTTCGAGCAAATTTCTTAGCCTGAAACCTAATTTGAAATACTACAGCAGTTTGTACAACGGCAGAAAACAGAATAACCACATTTCAAGCTCCTATCTAATTCACAGAAACAGAATAACCACATTTCAAGCTCCTATCTAAAGAAAATATCAAAAAGTTTAGACATTCTTACTTGCAACCAATTTGAAGTTCAAACTTGGGATCATGTTACAGAGAACAATAGTATCTAGAAACAATACTAATTTAGATGGAAAAAAACATGGATATTGCAAGTTTAAGCAGTCATGTTGGAGGAGCACCCTGTGCATTAATTTGAATAAGGTCCAGTTGGAGGAGCACCATGTTGGAGGAGCACCATGTTGGAGGAGCACCCGCACACAAATGAGTTGCTTTTTCTCTTAATGACATTTTTATAAATTGGGGCTTCACAATCTTGACATTTCTACAAAAATACTTTCTTTTGGATGTGAAGCTTCTCTAATTAGATTTAATTCCTTCTAGGGATTGAGGATATTTATGGCCTCTAGTTTACTGCAACTGGAAACCATGATTAACATCGTTTGGTCACCACCTACTTTGTCAACTTTGCGACATGTATCATGTATCAATGTGCTTGTGTATCCTATCGCGTATAGTTTCGTGTATCAAAACTGAATATTGTCTCTAATGATATGCACAATAAAATCCAAATGTTAGTCTCAAAGTACTTTGAAGTCATGGAAACTTGATTTATAAAATTACACTAACCAAATATTTATCCCTTTAGCTTCTTCATCCGTGATATAGTGCGGACCGGGCACATGAAGTTTTATTACGTCTATTTTTCTTTCATTGGCATCAGTACTATTTAAGAGAACTTCCATAACCTCAACTGCCCGCTCATACTGAGGATCAGATTTGTCATCAGTCCACGAGAGAAGTACCACACCAGGCTTTATAAAACACCACATATTATCAATTGTATCATTATCACCTACAAAATAATAGTTTGAATAAAAATTCTATCAATGTACATGTTGGTATACAAATATTATTTCTGCAGATGATTTTTTAAGAAAGCAACAACAGCAATCTAGGAAACATGTTTGTATCCAAATATCATATATGCATGTATGCATGGAGAAGTCAATCTCTATATACATGTTTGTGTCCAAATATCATATATATAGGGGATTTTTTTACTAACCAGGAAAACTATAGGCAAGACGTTTTAGGTTTGGCTTGTTACATATGATTGTCCAAAAATATTTCATTGGCTAAAAAATATAGGAAACTTTTTGGACATACGAGCTGCAATATGACTTACACTAAGTAAATATTATGACACAATCAGAAGATCAAGCATCTTGAACTTGAGTCGTCTTCACGGTTCCAACCATATAACTAGGTATATCTTATGGCACGGGGACACCCTATTAAGAAGCTGCTAACGGTGCCTGAGAGTTCTAGATAGAAAACTTGTAGGTTGACACAAACACAAGAAGTGTTTGCATCTAGTTCACAATGGCTAACAAACTGATTATTGCCTATAATTATTACAAAAAGGTTACAAAATTAATTTTATACAACAAATTATTATGAAGGAGGAATTAATTGTTTATATAGCAAATTATTATTTTTATACAGCAAATTATTATGAAGGATGAATTAATTATAAAGAGGAGATTATTACCTATTTCCTAGCATTTCATGCAAGCTGATGATCATATCATCTTCTTCTCTGGTGAAGTTTCCTCTCTTGATATCCCGTCGCAAGTAGTTCGTCCAACGGAGCTTACAACTCTTCCTACACCTCAATAGACCTGAATTAGCCAGGAAGTTGAGCAATTGTTTAGGAAGTCACATGGATCGGATATTGAAACCCTTAAATCCTAGCAAATTAGACCAGTCCTAAAAATTGTTTCCACAACTATGCATCTTCAAGAAATTCATCATCTAAATCTAGTTAAGTACTTCTTGTTTCGATAATCAGAAAAACCTGAATACTAGGTGATTTATTTTTATGATGAGGCCTTTTTTTTTAAAACAAATAGTTCTTTTAGTCAGACCACTCCCATATGCTTGAACAGTTTTTGTGTTTTCCATTTTGGAAACGTTATTGCTTAAAGAAATACCAGTCTCTAGCACTTCAAGATGATCTATCTCATGTATTAGTTTACTGAAAGTCAGTAATATTCATTGACTGAATTTGGTTGAACAAATCAATCAGTTGCTTTTATTCTTTTTATGATAAATATGTCCTCTATAGTATCACTTACTTCCATTGGCCGAAGACTATAATTAAAAGGGAAATGGTGAAATCATTATAGGAAAAGTTCAAATTCCCTCAAATAGCAACACCTTTTTACTCGATGGTGTTGAGCATAGTTAAAGAGAGCAAGCTCTTTGTGTCCATTCAAATATTTTGTTGTCAAAAAGTTCTACAACACTGGCTTTACTTGGTAATTAGTTAGCAAAGTAAAATGTGAGAATTTCAAAACTTAATACTTCCATCTCATGGAGTCACTAAATTTCAAAACTTAATACTTCCATATCATAAGATGTCGGCAACCACTTAAAAGAAATTTATGGAGGATTCTATGTTTTTTGGGTCTATACAACATGAGCATCTAACCAGAGTATTTATTATTGATCATGTCGATTCGAGACAGGAAAGTATGATATAATTAATGGTTCCTAGAAGCTCAAGAATAGAAAAGTATTGTGATATATTAGTTGGAAACAAGGATTAGTGAGGGGCACAAAGCAACTAATTTCTGCATTAGTTAAATTTTATAGGAAATGGTCGAACAAGATGCATGTCTAGGATGTAAACACCAACTTGCATGTTCAGAAAAAAGAGCGAATTTTTTCAGAATCTTGGTTTGTCTGGTAGAAAAATTGTCGAACCCTAAAGTCACCTACGGTTTTGAGGATAGTAGAAAGATCAGATTGTAAAGAAGAAGGTGGAAGCTATTTTACGTAGAGGAAAAAGAGGAGCAAACTCTTATACTAGATATGCTAAACTCCAGATCTAACAAAATTTCAACAAAATAAGGACCACCGAATATTCGAAAAAACTCCAGATCTAACAAAATTTGTAACAAAAATAAAGCAAATAACAAGAACTTTACTTGGTGTCGGCTTTCTTCGACACATCGTACTTCAATTTCCTTTCTTTAACGCCAAAATCTGTGAGAGATCAAGAAAAAAAAGTCATATCTGTGAGAAATCTTAAAATTTAAATGTAAAGAAATTAGGGTTTTGCCTAGGTCTAGGATTGTGGGAGAGAAAGAGTTGGAGGGAGTGAGAAGGATCGGGGAGGGAGTTCTGAGAAGGGAGAAAGAGGAAACAATTTAGGGCTTATAGTCTCTTTCCCCTTTCTCTCTCTCTCTCTCTCTTCACTTATATGATTAAAGAGGAATCAATAGCATCCCTTAGATTTTTTTTGATCCAATGGTTAGGAGTAATAATTGATAGAAAAAAATAATCCAAAACTTTGGGGATGATAAACTTTAGGCCGCCAAATAATTTTCATTCCCGCGTGATTATTTGGGACGGTCCGAGGACTTACTTGGGACCAAAAATATTAATAGTCCCAGTTAAGAGATCTATTTTTTCATTTTGTCCCGAATAAAACTATTTTTTGTTACAAAAAATATAGCCATCCTAAATACTAATTTTTTAAGACGTTTCAAGTTAGCGTTTCTAGTATTGTCGTCCCAAAAGTCCACTTTTTTTGTAGTAGGCAGAGGTACAATCCCTCCTAGCGGCACGGTAGTGGTCTACCCAGCCTAGCTAACTGGGGTGCTACGATCCCTGGGTGCACCGTCATCGGAGTCGTAGTAGACTGCGACTGTCTTGGCTGGTACGGTGTCACCGGAGTCATCGGAGGATTCTGTCCCTCCGGGGTAGCCTCTTCAACACATGTGAGAGCCAAGGCAGAAGTGCGTCCGCTTCTTAGATTCATACTGTTGGCACGAAGAAAGTAGGATGATATTAGAAATGCTTAGATACGAGGTAATTCAAGTAGTCAAAGGAAATTTCAAAAGCTTGGAGGTCAAAGGAGGTAGTAGTTCTGGATGGGATACTATTCCTATTCCTATATGCAGGCTTGTTGGGCACAGTCATGTAACCCAATAATATTTTCTGACCTGCATGGGCCACCACAAAAACATGTAACGCCCTAGTCCCAAAATACTTAGGCCAAGTACGTAGACAGGTCAGCTACACATATACGAAAAATACTCCAATATATGGAATTCTCGTATATGTACATAAGCTGTACATATAAAATAATCACATGCCAGAATATAATAATCTAATCTCATCATAGCTCAACACAGAAGATATAAGAGTCCAATAAATAATGTATCAAAGAGATAGCCATGTGGACATACCCACTCCAAACAGCTATAAAAATAGTCTCAAATGATCGGAGTCCAACCTCCGCAAAATAGAAAGAAAAGGAGATCTAAAAATGTCCACTAAATGTCTCAATGAATCAATAATCTAGAAATCAACAGGGGATGCCTCGTCATCAATGTATGAAAGATCCAATGCTGCTCCGTACTCCTGCGGGAAATCGTACAACCCTGGAGAGATAACCAGGTTCTCATAGGGACGTAACAAGATACAAGAAAACACCATGCCATATAAACTGTAATATATAATAGAGAGTAAAAAGGAAATACATGCAAAGGGTTCCTAACCATTCTACTGTTAATATGTAGTTGAGATACAATCCTTCGACACATGAGCCCTGGCTAATAATAGGATCCGGTATAGTCCCCTTTTTAGCACCAGTGACCAAGTGCATAACATTCAAGAAAGTCTGTGGGCAACCTGCGGGGGTAAGCATACCCGTATATCCAGCGGAGCTTCCGGGATACAAGAGAAAGTATAATAGAAGCCCATACGTCAGGTATTATTCTTCCTACCCAATGCCTAGTATCGTCATCTCCATGGCCAATATGAACCTCTAATAACTGCCAAGTCTACTAGCATACAATTCTATTGGTAGTTACTCCTATCCGTCACATGCCTCAGACGTATCGGTAGCCAACCGACTATGCGAGTACGTGTCCTATATGTGACTCACAACACGTGATAAAGCAAGTGTCAAGGCCGTATGAGATATACCAATAACTCATCATCAATAGGTAGTCACTAGGCTAAGTCGATGCAGAGAAATAACAAAAGCAAGTAAAACGACCGATAGAGTTACTTGCACCCAAGTGTGACTTGGACGCACAGTGATATAATACAAGCAAAAGATAAGTAATGCAGAATATAAATAACTAAAAATAAGAATAAGTAATCACAGAGTAAGGTGGCAAGGTATATTGACTGGCGGTACGGGAATGGCAATCCAACAATTAAGTACGTCAGCAATGAATCTCAAAATCCATGAACGGCTCCGGATGCTGAAACAAACATCAATAACGTTCCTGGTGTAAAAGATATATCTAGAAAATACCTGTCCAAAATTTTAATTCTGGAACATGAGCAATGTCATTCCCGTCTCCCGTTATACGTATTTTTCAAGATACGTATACGGATTTCTGACAATTGTTAGGTGGCCCGTATTTTGACTTATCTTGCTTAGCTTAGCCTTAGTTTAATCTTGACTTGATTGGTTCAACTTGGTTCAACATGACTTGACTTGGCTTGGCTTGTCTTGTCTTGGTTTGGTTTATTTTGGGTTGAGATGGAGAGATTTTATATAAAAACCAACTACTTCTCTCTCCTCTATTATTTACATTTACTTCTTCATCTTCTCCATTTACTCCTCCCACCTACCAAGCCCCAGGCAAGTGCAACTTTCTTCATGATGGATCTTACGTTTTGTTGTTCCATTCTTTTCCTTACTTGATTCTAAGCCTCTTTAGAACTTGATATTTTTGGATTTGATGGATGGATTCTTGTAGATCTAAGTTTATAACTTTTTTGATTTTTCTTAGTTTTGATCTCTTAAACTTGGCTATTTTTGAGATCTAATGGTTCCATGTTGTAGAAAATTCAATTCTACCCAATTTTGACTTTTGAACCGCTTGATTTCGACTTCGTATGAGCAAATTATGCCGTTTTCATGTTCATGGGTTCCCCACACCTTTTGGTGCTGTCGGGACGATGAACAGTGTCGCGCGCTGCCGCGCGCCCGCGTAACGTGTACCGTGGGCAATTTTGCCCGTGCGTAACTTGCAACTTGTGCGGCCGCGTAATTTTCTGCCGCGTGCCCGCTCTCCGTGCTTGCGCGCAACGTGCGCCGTGGGCGATTTTGCCCGCGCGCGACGTGCAACTTGCACGGCCGCGCACTCGTGCAATTTTCTGCCGTGCAACATGCGTCGTGCTTGTACGCAACGTGCACCGTGGGCAGTTTTGCTCGCGCATCTTGCGCGCAGGTCACTCCAAATGATTGTTTTGGCCTCTTTGAACTGTTTTGTAGCTAAAATCTTGAAAAACTCAAAACATAAAAGTTGTAGATCTTTTCCTTGGCTTCAATAATATGGTACTAGCTATTTTATGCAAATTTCTCTCATTCATGATAATGTAAGGTTAGAATACTACAGTGGCCTGTTAAGGCGCACTCTAAACAAGTATCAAGTAACATGATAATTCTTGATAGTGATCCGTCGTGGTGCACTCTTGACAAGTAACTTGACATGATAATTCTTGATGGTGGTCCGCTGTGACGCACTCTTGACTTGATAAAGTAAATCTACATGATAATCTTGATATGCTGTTGTGACGGCTATCTTGACTTGCTAGGTAACTCTAGTCTTGACACCGTGGGTATTTGTGCTTGTATAAGCTACATGTCACATCTTGCATCATGTCTAGGATATGAATTCCTGATTTCCACGGTCAGGGATTCATACTGAATCTGATTAGGATAATTACTAGATTGATCAAGTAGTCCATGAAGAGGTTTTCCAGCTACAGGCAGTCTCGTTATCTGGGCGCTCTAATTGGACTTGTAGCCTGCCGTCGAGTAGGGCACATTTCCAGCACACTGTCATATGTTGTACCTCTAAGTCACCTAATGCAACTCTCTCAACTTGTGACCGGATAACCCGGATTAAGACTGCAGGGCTTGTGGCTGCTAGAACAACTCATTGCATCTTGCTAGTAACTAGGCTTGTGATAACCCTAGTTAGTTAAAGTATCAAGCCGTACTCTTTGGTTGGCCGTGAATGATAGATGGAGTCCTATCTTGTCTAGTCTTGCCTAGATCCAGTACACGGCTATCTCAGGACCTGCTTGTTTATGCTTTACTTTATCGATAATTGGTTAGAGACTAAGTTCTGTTCAGGTGAAGGGTTACAACCCCGGTCCTTGTTTGGTTTACGGGTTGTAACTTGGTTACCGAAATAGTCCGTTAGTTTTCTTATCGTTTATCACCCTATTTTCTCTAACTCATGTCTTTCGTTATCCTTTATGTATCATATGCTAATATGCTGGTTTTACTTCTTAAGTGAAGCCTCCCTTATGGCACTTGCTCTTTCTGGGGTCTAATCCAGCTGGTTTTGTATAACCAGATTTCGGAGTAGCTCCCAAGGATCTCCCTGCCTTTCAGCCAGATGGTGAACACCAGACGTAATCCTAGCAACGAGTGGATTTCTTATTTTGCTCTTCCACTTTGTTGTAATTTATTCTTTTGAGGCGTTTAGCCGCCGAGCAAGTGTTAGCTCGTGTTGAAACTTTAATTTCTGTCCGCCTACGGGCTGTTACATGATTGACAAATCCTAGGGTTGATCATGTATGAATTAAACTCTTGGTAGTCTTCGTATTTTGTATGACTAGCTTCATGATCATATGAATATGTAATGTTTGGGATGCCGTACTTTATATGTCTGATGATCTTACATCTTGTGACAATTACTTGCTTATTGAGATTGAGATACTAGACTTGTTCATGACCATAAGAGACTGTTGACTTGTAGATAAACCCTCATGTATCTAGACAACCATGACCGTATATCGAGGTAGATTATACTTTATTGTACGTAGCTGGCTGTGTCTGTCCCCCGCTCTCTAGTATTCTAGTTCTGGGGCGTGATACAGTTTAAGTGGTGGCCCATGCAGGTCTTGTAAATCAAGATGTGTGATGGTTTTTACCAAATAGATGTCTCAATCAGCATTCGTCCTTGATCTCTACTCGTGCTTTCTAATCTTCCTAAATCTTGGCCTGATAAGGTGCTTTATCCTTGATCTATCTTGGTCCTTCCTTAATGTTCCCCATGTCATTTTCTTCAGTGGCATTGCTCCTGGTCCTGCCAATCAGCCGGAAGGAGAACCACCAGTGAACTAGTCGCAACCTGGGGACCAAGCCCAACACTTTGGAGTAGCCTTCCGAGTCATGCATTTCGGTGATCCAGAGCCCCCAGTTCAATCCGTCCAGCCTGCAGAGCCTGATAATGGAACCCTGGTGGGTCTCATCAAGGAATTTCTTGTATCTCAAGATCGTCGGGGTGATGCCCTGCACCAGACAGTATAAGATGCCATGGGCAGAGTTGGTTACCAAGGGAACAACGTGGCCAACAGCTTCAAGCGTCTGAACCCTCCTTTCTTTGATGGCACTTAAGATGCTATTGCTGCTGATGTATGGCTTCAGGACACAGAGGTTATCCTAGAAGCAGCTAGGATTCCTAGGGATGAGAAGGTGGCTGTTGTGCGCCTGCAGTTATTAGACTTAGCCCGCAGCTGATGGGCGATGCTAGCAGTTGGATTATCGATGCCTGTTTCATGGGCGGTATTCAGTAACAAGTTCCAGACCAACTACTTTGACACAGTAGCTCGGTATGATCTGCAGACGAGATTCACCAATCTTAAGCGGATGGGGAGGACGGTCGATGGATATGCGGCCGAGTTTTCTACACTTAGTCGGTTTGCTCCTACCTTGGTGGCGACCAAATTTGATCGAGCCCAGCAATTCCAGAAGGGGCTCCACCTAGAGATTATTATATCAGTGGAGCAGTTTGAGCACCAGACGTTTGATGTCGTCTTGCGAGCAGCGAAGATACGTGAGTATACTTCGCAGAGGATTATAGATAGAAGTGGAGGACGAAAGAGGTCTCATGGGCAGATGTCCCAGTCTTCAGCACCAATCCCGGCAGCTACGGCTTTGACTATTGGAGCTCCTAGAAGGGCGACCACAGTTTCGTCGGTTCAGCATTCGACGCCGGCGTATCCTCAGCAACAGAAGAAGAAGCAGTCTTCCACAATGGGCTGCACTCATTGTGGGAAGCTAGGAAATGTAGTATCAGAGTGTCACAGAGCACAGGGATTGTGCTTGGCTTGTGGGGCACCGGATCACAAGATAGGGTCTTATCTGAATAGAGCCAGTTCTTCGTCATCAAACCTAACCAGTCCATCGGTTAGGGGTCCGGCACCAGTGCAGCAGCAGTACCAGCCTCCGAGGCCATTGTCGCCTCAGGCTCAGCAGTATGCCCAAGCTCAGATTCAGAACAGGCAGAGAGGTCACCAGCAGAGGGAACCAGCACCAAGAGGACAAGGAAAGGCTATGGCTCTGACCGTAGCAGAAGAGTTAGCTTCAGGTGAGGTGGTGGCAGGTACCATTTTTGTCAACTCTTTTCCAGCATCAGTATTACTTGATTCGGGTACATCGTATTCATTTACTCTGCACGATTCGTAACACGGGTAGGACTGGAGCCCGAGTCATTTTTAATAAGGCTCAATATACTTACTGTTAACGGTCTTGTAGAGGAAGATAGAGTCTATTCCTCGTGTCGAATCATAGTTAGCGGTAAAGAGTTTCCCCCTAGGTTGATAGAATTCCTGATGGCCGATTATGATGTGGTCCTAGGAATGGATTGGTTGAAGGATCAATACGCGAGAATAGACTGCCATATTGGCATGATTATTTTTGGTATTCCAGGCGAACCAGAGTTTTTATTTTTTAAGGGCGAAGAAGAACCTTCTCCACCAGTATTACGGATGGCAGTAGCAGAAGCAGTTCAATTTCCTAGAGTAGTAGAAGAGTTTTCTGATGTGTTTCCCGAAGAGCTTTCAGGTATGCCACCAGAGAGAGAGATAGAGTTCACTATCGACTTGATTCCAGGGACGACACCAGTGTCAAAGAGAGTCTACAGAATGGCACCATCAGAGTTAGAGATCCTGTACAAGATGATTGAAGAACTCAGAACCAAGGAATTCATTCATGCTAGTGGATCACCTTGGGGAGCCCCGATGCTTCTTGTGAAAAAAAGGATGGTACGTTAAGATTATGTGTTGATTATCGTACCTTTAATTCTGTAACAATCAAGAACGTATATCCTCTACCAAGGATAGATGATTTATTTGATCAACTCAGTGGGGCAGCAATATTCTCGAAGATTGACTTGCGGTCAGGGTACCATCAAATCAGAGTCAGAGAGCAAGACATCCCGAAGACAACATTCAGATCTAAATACAGATATTAGGAGTTCCTTGTTATGCCAATTAGAGCGACCAATGTGCCAGCGGTATTCATGGACCTCATGAATCGTATCTTCATGCCCTATTTGGACCAGTTCATGATAGTGTTCATAGACGACATCGTAGTCTATAGCAAGAATGAGACAGAGCATGAGCAGCATCTTCGTGTAGTTCTTCAGATTCTCAGGGAGCACCAGTTGTACGTGAAGTTCAGTAAGTACAAATTTTGGCTGGATCGCATTTCATACTTAGGCCACATCATCACCAGAGGTGGAGTGGAAGTGGACCCCCAAAAGATAGTGGCTATAGAGACATAGCCAGTACCTAGCACCGTCGTAGAAGTTCGGAGTTTCCTAGGATTGGCCGGCTATTACCGGCAATTTGTGTTAGACTTTGCTCTAATTTTAGCACCATTGACACAGTTGACCCGCAAGGATGTGCAGTTTGCTTGGACAGCAGAGTGTTAGAGTTTATTCGAGAAGTTGAAGCCAAGATTGATGACGGCTTCCATTCTCACGCTTCCAGATGGGACTGGAGGATTTTTAGTTTATTATGATGCTTCTGGTAGAGGATTGGGATGTGTCTTGATACAGCATGGTAAGGTAGTATCGTATGCATCACGCCAGCTTCGTGATCATGAGAGGAATTACCCAATCCATGACTTAGAATTAGCAGCGGTAGTTTTTGCACTCAAGCTATGGAGACATTATTTGTATAGAAATCGGGTGGAGATTTTTACCGACCACAAGAGTCTTAAGTATGTGTTTACCCAGAAGGATCTCAACATGCGTCAGAGAAGATGGCTAGAGCTATTGGTAGATTATGACATCAACCTACAGTATCATCCTGGGAAGGCAAACGTAGTAGCAGATTCATTGAGCAGAAGAGCTAGAGTTTATTTCCTAACAGCGCAACCAGAATTGTTATCCGATCTTCAGAAGATGGATATTGAAGTTGTTCTTCCTACCAATGTGGCATTGATGGCCAGCATGCAAGTTCAGTCCAGCATAGTTGAGAGGATCAAGATGGCACAATCAACAGACTCTAAGCTTTAGCGGCTCAGAGCAGAGTGTGAAGCAGGATGAAGACCAGAGTTATGTATTCACAAAGATGGTACTCTCCGACATGGAAGGCTTCTATGTGTACCCAGTAGTGATATCAGACAGGAGGCTGTGGCAGAGGCTCACAATTCTTAGTATTCGATTCATCCCGGCAGTACTAAGATGTACCGAAACATCCGTCAGCATTTCTGGTAGAATCTCATGAAGAGGAAGATAGCTCGGTTTGTCTCTCATTGTTTAGTTTGCCAACAAGTTAAGGCTGAACATCAGAGACCAGCTGGACTTCTTCAACCTTTATCGATCCTAGAAAAGAAATGGGAGCACATTACCATAGATTTTGTAACTGGTTATCTAAATCCCTTGTTGGGAGAGATGCTATCTGGGTTATAGTTGATAGACTCACCAAGGTAGCTCATTTTATCCCTTTCAGAATTAGCCAGTCGACGGATCAGCTTGCAGAGATGTACCTCAGGCAGATTGTCAGATTCCATCGAGTGCCAGTTAGTATCATATCAGACAGAGATTCAAGATTCATATCGCACTTTTGGCAGAGTCTTCAAGAGAGTTTGGGGACTCGTCTCAAGTTTAGTTCAGCATATCATCCGCAGACAGATGGTCAGTCAGAACGAACGATTCAGACTCTTGAAGATATGTTGCGATCTTGTACGCTAGACTTTGGTGGTTCGTGGGAAGATTATCTGCATCTCGTGGAGTTTTCTTATAATAACAGTTTCCAAGCCAGTATCCAGATGGAACCCTTTGAAGCACCGTATGGCAGAAAGTGCAGATCCCCGTTAGCATAAAAAGATATCGACGAGAGACAGATGCTTGGTCCAGAGATGATTACGCAGACTATTAAAGTGGTCAGACAAGTCAGAGATCATCTTCGAGTTATGCAAGATCGCCAGCGTCATTGGGCCAATTCTCATCGGCGCCCCCTTGAGTTTTCTATCGGCGACCACGTATTCCTTAGGATCTCGCCTACCCGTGGCGTCATTCGATTCGGCGTACGGAAAAAGCTTAGTCCTAGGTATATAGGGCCGTTTGACATTCTCGAACGAGTAGGTGATGTGTCCTATCATCTTGCTCTTCCGTCGTCGTTACGTGAGGTACATAATGTTTTCCATGTATCTCAATTGCAATGGTATATCCCAGATCCGAGCCATATCCTTGATCATTCAGAATTGGTTGTTGGTACCAACCTTTCGTATGAGGAAAGGCCTGTATCCATATTGGACCGAAGAGAGAAGGTACTCAAGAACAAGACTATTAGTTTAGTCCGTGTTGCTTGGGGTCATCACGCTTTGGGTGAGTCAACGTGGGAGCGTGATGATGATATCCGCTCACAATATCCACACCTGTTTGACTCATAAGGTATAATGTCTTCCTTATGCCTTATGTTTTTACTTTCTTGTTTGCATAAATAATTGCTTGATTAACTGCTAGTCGTAGATTGCTTATTATCAGTATAGCTTGTCCCGACATCTCTAGCCTCTTGATTAAATTACGAGGATGGAATTCTTTTAAGGTGGGTAGAGTTGTCACTCTCATTTCCCGTTATGCGTATTTTTTCAGATACGTATACAGATTTTGACAATTGTCAGGTGGCCCGTATTTTGACTTATCTTGCTTAGCTTAGTCTTGGTTTAATCTTGACTTGATTGGTTCAACTTGGTTCAACATGACTTGACTTGACTTGGCTTGGCTTGGCTTGGTTTGGTTTATTTTGGGTTGAGATGGAGAGATTTTCTATAAAAACCAACTCCTTCTCTCTCCTCTATTATTTACATTTACTTCTTCATCTTCTCCATTTACTCCTCCCACCTACCAAGCCCTAGGCAAGTGCAACTTGCTTCATGATGGATCTCACGTTTTATTGTCCCATTTTCTTCCTTACTTGATTCTAAGCCTCTTTAGAAATTGACATTTTTGCATTGGATGGATGGATTCTTCTAGATCAAAGTTTGTAACTTTTTTGGTTTTTCTTGGTTTTGATATCTTAAACTTGGTTATTTTTAAGATCTATTGGTTCCATATTGTAGGAAATTCAATTCTACCCAATTTTGGCTTTTGAACCGCTTGCTTTCGACTTCGTATGAGCAAGTTATGCCATTTTCATGTTCATGGGTTCCCCACACCTTTTGGTGTTGTCGGGATGATGAACAGTGCCGCGTGCCCTTGTGCCGTGCTTGCACGCAACATGCGCCGTGGGCAATTTTGCTCGCACGCAACTTGCAAATTGTGCGACTACGCGCCCGCACAATTTTCTTCCGCGGGCCGTGCTTGCGCGCAACGTGCGCCGTGGGCGATTTTGCCCGCACACAACGCGCAACTTTTGTGGCCGCGCGCCCGTGAGATTTTTTTGAGGCACAATGTGCACCGTGGGCAGTTTTGCTTGTGCAACTTGCGCGCAGGTCACTCCAAATGACTGTTTTTGCCTCTTTGAGCTGTTTTGTAGCTAAAATCTTGAAAAACTCAAAACATGAAAGTTGTAGATCTTTTCCTTGGTTTCAAGATTATGTTACTAGCTATTTTATGCGACTTTCTCTCATTCATGATAATATAAGTTTAGAACATGATAGTGGCCTGTTAAGGCGCACTCTTAACAAGTATCATGTAACATGATAATTCTTGATAGTGACTCGTCGTGGTGCACTCTTGAAAAGTAACTTGACATGATAATTCTTGATGGTGGTCCGTTGTGACGCACTCTTGACTTAATAAAGTAAATCTACATGATAATCTTGATATGTGTTGTGACGGTTATGTTGACTTGCTAAGTAACTCGTCTTGACACCGTGGGTGTTTGTGCTTGTATAAGCTACATGTCTCGTCTTACATCATGTCTAGGATATGAATTCTTGATTTCCACGGTCAGGGATTCGTACTGAATCTGACTAGGATAATGACTAGATTGATCAAGTAGTCCATGAAGAGGTTTCTCGGCTACAGGCAGTCCCATTATTTGGGCGCTCTAATTGGAATTGTAGCCTGCCGTCGAGTAGGGCACATTTCCAGCACACTGTCATGTGTTGCACCTCTAAGTCACCTAATCCAACTCTCTCAACTTATGAACGGATAACCTAGATTAAGACTGCATGTCTTGTGGCTGCCGGAATATCTCATTGCATCTTGCTAGTAACTAGGCTTGTGATAACCCTAGTTAGTTAAAGTATCAAGCCGTACTCTTTGCTTGGCCGTGAATGATGGATGGAGTCCTATCTTGTCTAGTCTTGCCTAAATCCAGTACATGGCTATCTCAGAACGTGCTTGTTTATGCTTTATTTTATCGATAATTTGTTAGAGACTAAGTTCTGTTCAGGTGAATGGTTACAACCCCGGTCCTTATTTGGTTTACAGGTTGTAACTTGGTTACCGGAATAGTCCGTTAGTTATCTTATCGTTTATCACCATGTTTTCTCTAACTCATGTCTTCGTTATCCTTTATGTATCATGTGCTAATATGCTGGATTTAGTTTTTAAGTGAAGCCTCCCTTGTGGCATTTGCTCTTTCTGGGGTCTGACCCAACTGGTTTTGTATGGCCAGATTTCGGAGTAGCTCCCGAGGATCTCCCTGCCTTCCAGTTAGATGGTGAACACCAGACGTAATCTTGGCAACGAGTGGATTTTTTATTTTGCTCTCCCACTTTATTGTAAATTATTCTTTTGAGGCATTTTGCCGCCGAACAAGTGTTAGCTCATGTTGAAACTTTAGTTTCTGTCCGCCTACGGGCTGTTACATGATTAACAAATCCTAGGGTTGATCATGTATGACTTAAACTCTTGTTAGTCTTCGTATTTTGTATGACTAGCTTCATGATCATCTGAATATGTAATATTTGGGATGTCTTACTTTGTATGTCTGATGATCTTACATCTTGTGACAATTACTTGCTTGTTGAGATTGAGACACTAGACTTGTTCATGACCATAAGTGACTGTTAGCTTATAGATAAACCCTCATGTATCTAGACAGCCGGGACCGTATATCGAGGTAGATAATACTTCAATGTACATAGCTGACTGTGTCTATCTCCCGCTCTCCAGTATTCTGGTTCTGGGGCGTGATAAGCAAAATTATAATTTTGGGTCAAAACGATGTCCGCCGTTGGACCCGTTTTGCACCAAAATGCATGTTGTGGCATCTGCCATCCCGATTATAATTTAGTGATATATTTTTATTTTTAATTGATTAGTTTATATTTAATTTTCTATGACCATAGGAGTTGTGACTAAGTCCACAGGTGATTTATGACCATCTTGTGGTCACATGACCTCTAGATAGTCTATATATGTATTATTTAGCTATTTATATTTTTCTACAATTTTTGGATATTTAATATTTAAGGTTTTATTATTTTTAAGGACTTTCAAGATTTAATGTAAGGTCATACGAGGGTATTTCTGGACCAAATATTTTTAATTGGGCTTTAAATAACTAAAAATATTTTCTAGAATATTTTAGAATTTTTCTGGATTTTTTAGAATTTTTTAGGAATTTTTAGATAACTAAAACCTATAGCAATTATATTTTATAGGCTTTAGGAATTTACTGTGAGGTCACACGATGATATTTTGTGTTAAAATATTTTATTTAGATTCTAGACATTTAGAAATATTTTCTAGAATTTTCTAGGATTTTTTCTGCAATTTGTTTTGATTTATTTGGACTTAAAATGATTTTTAAATAATTTTCTGAATTAAAATAATTAAATACCAAGAAATCGGCGCCAACTGCTACAGTGACCGCCTCTCTCTCTCATATATATATATATTATTATATTCGTCCACCCTAATTAAATTTCAGCAGCCTTTTGTGGGAGAACTCATATAGGGTTTCCGACTTCCCGAAGCGATTCCCGCCAACTCCGACGTGCTTTTCGTGTGCCATTTTTTTGGATTCGTATCGAGGTAAGATTTTTTATTATGTAATTTATTTTTATAGATATTATTCCTAAATTTATGGAAAATTCGTAGAGTGTCGGTTGTCCAAAATTTGACACGTTTCGGTATTTTTAAGATTCCGGGAGGACCGGAAATCGAAATCATGAACCGTTTGATGTTTCGGAAAGTAACACAGAGCTCTACGACATATAATTTTTCCAGAAATTATTTCATTCATCTCGTATTTTAGTTATTCTGTTGAACTCAGAATTGATCGATTGATCACCGTTTTGGTCACGATTAGCCATAACGGCGATATCTTTTGACCAAAGCGTGATTTTGCGGCACGGTTGATTCCAGCGCACTCGTTGCACTGAAATCTACCATGATGCACTTTCAAAATCTAGTGTTCATAGCGTTTGACTAGATAGTCAATGGCACGTCTCGATTTGCGTGCCATGGTTTTCAAAATTGGAAAACACGACTTTTGATGGCCAAACTTGCATGTTTAGATTATATTCAGATTATTATTAGGTTAAATTAGGTTTTAAGTGAATTATTCCATAATTAATTATTATTAGATTAGTAACTCAACTAGCCACTATTCCATGAATTTAGAACTAGAACATTAGAATTGATTTATAGTTTTCGTGCACGGTTCATGATGCGATATGTGTTATAGGTTGACAGCTCCTAGATCGGCATCCCCTCATCCTCGACTTGTGACTACGATTTGTGCACGGACCTCCAGGCAAGATACCTTGCCTCCCTCTACAGTTTAATTTCATGTTTATTGTTTTCATGTTATTATTGTATCATCATAGATACTCTATTTGTTATAGATTTTATATGATTCATTAGCTTTCTAGTTGACTTGATTTATTTAGTTTCTATATACCGTGTTCACCAGATTATGGTCTTGCTTGATTTGACGATGTAGTTATACTGGACTTGACTGTGTCTTGACCGAGTCGCACCTTGTCTCACCTGTACCCTGACGAAGTCGTGTCGTGGAACAAGTACATGTAGTTGAACTGCTATTTTCCTATATCGTTTTTCCTCAACCAGAGAGTCTACACTCGGGAAGAGGGTTGATCCATTGTACCAGAGAGTCCACATTCGGAACGAGGGTGTTTGTCGTGTTCATTGGCACCAGAGAGTCCACTCGGGACGAGGGTGTTTTTCTTGATCTGTTTACATCCGTGAGTCCACACTCGGGACGAAGATGTCGATTATTTGTACCAGAGAGTCTACACTCGGGACGAGGGTGTTGACTTGACTTGCACCAGAGAGTCCACCCGGGACGAGGGTGTTTACATCAGAGAGTCCACACTCGGGACGATGATGTTATACTTACACTAGAGAGTCCATAATCAGGACGAGGGTGCCATGCCGTGAACTAACCAGAGAGTCCACACTCAGGACGAGGGTTAGTACTAACCAGAGAGTCCACAATCGGGATGAGGGTTAGTGATTAGTTCAAACCTGCGAGTCCACTCGGGACGAGGGTTTGGTATTCCATTAATCTCGTGTTTGCTTGTTCATTCAGCAGTTCAATTACGTGTAGTTGTTCTTGTATTTCAGTTCATAGTCACCTGTCAGTAGCCACTTGTCGTTAGTCACTTGTTAGCAGTTTGGTCGTCGTCTCTTGCCATGTTAAGTGTCGTTCCTTGTTATATCCTGTTTATACATTATCATACATGATTAAACTGCTAGATAGGCATGTTTATATGTATCTTGCTATGTCCTCTGAGGACCTGATGATCTCTTCAGGTTTAGCGCTTGCATGGAGTTAGTGGCAGAGCGGGATAGTAGATGATTGTGATGCATGTCTTAGGTATTTGTTAGTGATATTACATTGTTATCCTTTCATGCTTTACATTCCTTATCATGAGATATCTTGCTTATTGATTCAGTTTAGAGACTCTTGTTATATTTCTTGGAGTCTCATCGGACATATATGCCAGTGGGCTGCAGACCACGACCCATAGTGTTCATTTCTGTTCCGTGCACTTAATGTGGATTTGAGATATAGATTTGTTTTGCCATGATTTGGCAGTATACCATAGCCATGACAGCGTTTACATATTCGAGAGGGGCTGGTGTCCGCTCGATACGTAGCTGGCTTGCTCACGTGCTCGCGTCCGAAAAGCGGGTGCGGGTCGTGACACGTGCCAATGTCTATGGTCTCTAAAGTTGTCAAAGTACACGTCTACGGGTTCGGTTTGAGGAGGCAAACCCAACCGTATGTCCAAGTAGGATTTCGGTGGGCAGTGTATAATTTTGCCCGTTGGATTCGGGTCGTAGGCCCGCCAACTAGGCGTTCCGGTCGACCTTCTCAGAATCGGACCAAACTTGGCACACATGACCAATATTTTGATACGGTCCCGTTGGCACAAGTTTTGTCTCGAACCGACGACTGTACACGAAGTTAGGCCATGTTTGCAAAATGTCGATACGAGGGTATCTTGACGGATACTCACTGATTCGTCGCGCACACGTAACGAACGATCGAGTTCCATCAGTTCCTACATGTCGCAACATCCATACGCATCTTTCTAGGCTTATGGTTTATGACCATGTCGTCCGGTTTGTCGGGGCGTACGCCATATCATAAACGTTTTATAAAATTTTACAGTTTTAAAAAACAATTTTTCTTGATTTTCAATGACGAATAGCTTTTTTGTATATTAACTGAAAAATATTCTACAAAAGGGAATTGATCTCGCATAGGTTGTCTCTAACTTTCTTAAAATATTTGGAGAACTGTCATTAGGTCGACCACAATTGGCCTTCCAATGTGGGCGTATGGACTGTCCATAACTGTTTCTGAAACATGTTTTTTTTTTGTGGCCGAACATTCGACGAATTTCTGGTTCTTTGGGGTATCTAACCTTCTAATAGACAGGACTTGCAGTCCTATATATTGTTCTTACTACGAACAAATTGTATCATGGATTAGCTACTCGATGAAGGATAAACAGGACGACAAACAGGTGTACCTGGCGGCTGTGTTGAACAGAGTATGCCTGTTCTTCGCTGTTTTTCGGCGACTGTCGACGGCATACGGCATCACGGTGGTGCAGCAAGCTGTGCAGGGTGTCGAGGGGTTGCACGAGAAGACTGGGGAGGCGCTGGGATTGTGGTTAGGGTTTGCATGGTTTTGCGAAGTTGGTTCTCTAAAACCCCTAGCGGCTGCTCCCTATTATACTCGGTTCTCCTTGAATCTGAGTGATATCCTATCAATTTGGGTAGGATTTGATCGG